>VZRZ01006503.1:0-24594 GCA_013398175.1 Climacteris rufus
AAGGGCGGGGCGGTGACGCGCCGCGGGGGGGCGCGCGCGGGGCGGGCGCCACTTCCGGCCGGCGCCGGAGGGAGGAGGAGGAGGAGGAGGCGGAGGAAGGGCCGGGCCCGCAGCGCCGGGATGTGCCTGAGGGGTCTGGCCGCCCTCACGGGGCAGCGCGGAGCAGGGCTGTGCTTCAGAGGGCCCGGCGGCCGTCACGGGCAGCGCTAACGGCCGCAGTACTCGCGGCGTCGGCCCTCAGCGGTCCCGGTCCTGCCGGGCTCAGGGCTCAGGGTACCGGCCCTCCCGGGCTCAGCCCTCACAGCGCCTTGCGGCTCCAGCCCTCACGGCACCGACCCACACGGTTCCAGCCCTCACGGCCCCGACCCTCACGGATCCAGCCCTCACGGCACCGACCCTCACGGTGCCAACCCTTCCCAGCCCTCACGGCCACAGCATTCCCGGCATCAGTGCTCCCGGCTTCGGGGCGGCCTCCTGCCAGCGCCTGGGAAATGGAGTGCCGTGTGTGCCCCAAATTAAACAGTTTTAAAACAGACTGAAGGGATCCAGGAACTTGAGGCATCCCGTCATGGGTAGGGGGATGGAGCCCACGCGTGTGCCGTGGAGGGGACACAGGGCTGTGTGGGGGGTGACAGCCCTCACTGGCTCCCAGTAAACAAGGCCTGGCCATGGGGACAGGTCTCAGGTTTGGGTGGCTTTAGGAGCCAAATAAAAGTGTCTGGTCCCAGTGACCAGGAAATGAAAACACTGGATACAGCACCTGTTCTCACGGAACAAAGGGTTCAGTGTCAGTATTGATAGTTCTAATGGAAATAAATATTTTTCCATGGGAAGCATCCCATCAGAGCTCCAGAAATTGGTGTCATGTCTTCAGCAATAAGTTGCTAAAACACATTAAGTGAATTTTATTTTGTCACAAGTACCTGACATGTGGTGTTAGAACTCCAGAACTCTGGCAGTGTAAAAACTGCTGTCATCACTGGGAATAACAAAGGACAATGCCTGGAATACCGAGAGCTGAATCACCGTGAATCGACGCTCTGGAAATACGAAGAATAAATTCAGTTTTAGCATATTTATAGCAGCTGCTCAGGACTGGGCTTGCTGTGAAGTGCTGGCTCAGAGTTTTCCTGCTGTGCAGTCAGGATGCAGTCCTTCCTGCTGGCAGCTCCTCGGGATGCTTCCAAGCACCCAGTCTCAGGAGGAGGATTTGGGGATTTGGCACTAAGCTGCTCCACATAATTCACCTTTACTCACCTGCTCCTTCACCCAGCTGTGGGAGCTGTTTTGTGCCAGGAGCTTGGATGAACTGGGTGATGTGCAGACCCTGGTCCTTCTCCATCCTCTGGAGATCTTGAGCTGCCAGTGACAGTTCATAGGACTGTGGAATGATGGAATGGTTTGGTGGAAGGGACTTTAAAGCCCATCCAGTGCCACCCCTGCCGTGGGCAGGGACACCTCCCACTGTCCCAGGCTGCTCCAAGCCCCATCCAACCTGGCCTTGGGCACTTCCAGGGATGGGGCAGCCCCAGCTTCTCGGGGCACCCTGTGCCAGGGCCTCTCCCCCTCCCAGGGAACAATTCCTTCCCAATATCCCATCCAACCCTGCCCTCTGGCAGTGTGAAGCCATTCTCCTTGTCCCAAGTCCCTTTCTACCCTTCATGTAGCTCCAAACGGTTACTCCTGGAATGTTTTCGGGGCAGGTTCATTGCTCAGCTCATCAGCAGCAGAGACAGGAGGTGCCACCTCCCCAGGCTGCAAGTTCAGGTGGCTTCCCAGTAGTAACAGCTCTCCCACCTTGCCAGCAGGACCCTGGAGCCTCCAGAGCTGCAGCGAGGAGCTTCCTGGGAGAGAGAGAGTGTGAACTGCAGATCTCAGAATAAATTCGTGGGCAGGAGAAGCGCGCGCTGATCCCACTCTCCAGAGAGGTAACGTTTCACCCACCTGTCTCCCCAGCCCAGAACTGCAAGCTCATCTTTTTGTGCATGATGGGAAGGGGAAGGAAAAAACACAGATGATGGTTTATAATATGCCTTGAAAATACAAATCCATCTCCCTGAGCTGGGGACATTCCCTGTCAGGGGACAAACGGCCCCATCGGTGCTGCCCAGCACCACGTCTGGTGCATTCCTGTGCATTCCTTAATATAGCCCTGCTCAGGTGAGACCCTGCAGAGCTGCCTCCTGCTCTGGGCACCCAGCACAGGGAGGACCTGGAGCTGTTGGAGTGAACCCAGAGGAAGCCACCGAATTAATTAGAGGGATGGAGCAGCTCTGCTATGAGGAAAGGCTGAGAGGATTGGCATTGTGGTTGCTGCAGTCACTCCCAACTTCTTCCCGACATTCCCAACTCCCTGGCACCTCAGCTTCCTATCCTGAACTCTCTCCCAGTTGCTTTATGACTCCCCAAGCCTGCTGCAAGGGCTGTGATCAATACCTCTTCCCACCTCTGCTGCTTTTTCCCCTCCAGGAATTGTGTCTGGTGAGTAATGTCCATCCTCTCCTTCCCCTGGAGCTCCATTTCCACACCACACACGGATCTTGCAGCTCCATGACTCATCTTTTTCCAGATCCTCTGCATCCAAGCAGCAGCATGCTGGGGGTGATAGTAAATCTCGGAGTGAAAGCAGGATTTTATGGATGTGCTGATTCATCTTTCCTCAGAGCAGGGCTCTGTTATGTAAATGCCAACAGCAGCTGGTGGCAGGAGGAGGGAGAACAGACTAATGAGCCACAGAAGGATTCAGGAGCAGAGATGCTTTGAGGAAGAAGCTGTTTCTTTCCATACTGCTCTTTAAATAAATAAAAACTACAGTTTTTGAGGGATTTTAGGAGTGGGAACTGATGACGTTCAAATACCCATCGCTTTTCCCCGTTTGGTGTTGTAGGGAGTTTTACTCTCAGTTGTAGTTGAGAGTGAAACTCAATCCCCTGTTTAATTTGACTACAAAATTAAATGAACTTCCCCACAGTCAGCTTGTAACACCAGGTAAAGGTGTCTCTCTCGTATTTTATTTATGATTATACTGTTCTCATGAGTCAAATTCTGCTTTAGCTGTGTGTGAAAACATCATTGTGGTTTGGCACAGCCAGAAATGTACAGTTACAAATCAAAAAAAAAAGAAAGTTTAGGGTGGAATTGTGCAGGTGTGGTGGGTGGTACCCTGATTGTACATTTCCATTTCATGTAGATGGGAATGCACATCTGAATCCAGCTGGATTTAAACACTGGAACAAATTAAGCATTTTCAGCCTTTTTTTTTTTTTCTGAGTATTTTCCATGCACATTTCATAGAATATCCTGAGTTGGAAGCAACCCACAAGGATTTCTGTGTACATCCTGGGCCTTTCATATGAAGCTAGGTGGTAAACAAGGGTAGTAGTTACATTAAATCCAAGGTTTTGTTTAGCTGATACAAAAATAAGAGCTGCTTAGAAGGAATTTAGGAGTTGGTGCCTTGTCCTACACAGCTGTGAGTAAATAGGGATATTGAAAAATCAAGGATTAATTTAAGGTGACCTTTAAACCCAAAAAAATTTGGTATCACAGTTTATTTTTTAAAATAAATGAGGTGCAAAATAATTAGCACTAATTACAGTCGCTGGAGTGCAGGGCTGCTGTGTGCAAGCCAACATCCTGTTTTCCAGGACAGATCTCCAAATTCCCAGCCCTTCCTGTGGTGTTCTCCCTCGATCAGAGCTGTTAAATGATAACTAAATAGCTGTTAGGTATTACACAAGATCTGCTCTAGGATTTTTGCTATTTTTAATAATTTAATATTGAATTTCCCTGCTGCATCGTTGCCATCACTCCCCTAGATGGTGCCAGACATCCAAGAGTTGGGTGTAACATTATCCCATAGGAAAGGCTGCGGGAGCAGCCAGGACGCCGCTCGCCTTTGTTTCTAAATTCTGCCTTACAATAGTTCCTCTTGGTGATCAATTCCTTGTTGTCTGTGATGTAAATACAACTCCTTTCCTTCTGAGAATCTTAAAACCTGTTCAGCAGAGGCAGAATTGCAGCTGCGTGGAGCAGTGTCATCCCTGTGGCCGTGGACTGATCCATATCTCCCATTCCTTCTGGCAGCCATTAGCTGGGAGCTGTGTGTGCAGCCCTGCTGCAACCTGCCTGCTTCGCACACAAATTCCATTCCTGACTGTTACCTCAACATTTCTCTTTATTTCACACAGAAATGCCAAATCCAGCTGTGGGTGGAACAGCCAGGAAAAGGGGCAGCGCTGTGTCCCTGTGTGCTGAGCTGAAGGATCAGGGGAATAACGGCAGCTCTAGGTCCATCCTCAGCATCTCTGAATTCCAGCGTTGTGCCTCAGAGTGCCTGGAACCCCGAGGGTTTGAAAGCAGCAAAATGACTGCAGGGTGGAAGTGCCAAGGTAGGTTTTGCTGTTGGTGTTGCTGCTGCACTGAGCACCATCCCTGTCCCCTGGCTGGGATCAAACCCTCTGTTCCCAACCTTTTCCAGCTTCTCCTGGGGCACCCCTGGCTGCTGCCAGGCCAGGGCTCCCCTGCACAAAGGTCTCACCCCAAAAACACCACCTGGTATCACTGCTGGGCTAATTCAGCAACTCCAAGTCTTGCTATATATTTGTAAATAACCCCTGGATGTTTGGTTTGAGATTTTTGTGAGGTTTTAAAGCCAAATCCTGTGGGTTTGGCTTCTGGAAGTCTGAGCACGCCGTGTCCAACTGCAGCTGGGTATTCATTACCTCTCTCCCTGGACATACAAATTTTACTGGAACTCCCTCAGCTAAGTATATAATTTTAATAAAATTACATCCCTGTGTATGCCATACACATGTGGATTTTTAGGTTTTCATTACATTTTTCATTTTACAGAAATATCAGAAATAATGGAAAGGGGTGCAGCAGGGTTTTTTTAAAGTGCTGCTTTTATTGAAATAAAAAGTTCTAAAACAGTTTGATGTATTTTTTATATTTATTGATATCCCTAACAGGCAAACATTGTAAATAAGCTCATTAATACTCTTTAAATACAGTATTACAAAATTAAACATTAGTTACTGCTTGAGGTGATGGATTAGAAAACTCTTCTGTCAAAGTTTGCCCACAGGAGTGTGAGTTTAGAATGAACTTTCTGAGTCATTAATCATGGAATTTTGGAACATTTCTCAAAGTGCTGCCCCATACAGGAATTTTCTTCCCACTATTTTTATTTATTGAATTGAAAACCACTTCTCATGCCCTTCAGTTTGAGATGACTTCTCCCTCTTATCCCTTAAAAGAAAAGGCTTTAACATGGAAACCTCCATAAATTCCTTTGTAGTAAAGTGACCCCATATTTCATTTACTTGCTAACTTCCATCATTTAGTGGACATTCACATTCTCCTGTAGCCTTCCAGCTTTGTATCTCTGGGAAAAGTCTTTCCCCAAATATTCTCAGGAGTTCAGATTTCAGAATCTCTTTTAATTCCTGGCCTTAAATTAATAGGGCCTGAGACATAATCTGCTAGAATATGTTTTCTGTCATCTCCATTTGGAGAGGGCTTAAATTCTTGGAAGATTTTTTTTCATAGAAGGACTAATTTAATTTCATTTCCAGTGAAGTTTTTTTCAACACCTGCAAGTTCTTGCCCTGTTGGCTGTTCCCTTTCATTTCTTCTACACCAATCAAAGTGTATTTAGGGTTTGTGAAGTCCCCAAGTTCTGTGTGGTTGAGTTTCTGCTGGAAAATCACCATGAAGCTGTGCAGGCACACGGTGTCCATAAGGACAGAATTGTGCCATTGGTCCTTATTTCCCTGAGATTTTTCATTGATATCCCTGGATTGCAATGGGATAAGTGTGGAATGCAATTGCACAGACTGCAGAGGTGGAGAAAAGCATCTCTATTCTCCACATGTCCTTGAAGTCTGAAGGATCTGCCATTTCCTACTGAGGAGCCTCCTCTCTCCCTGTGTTTCCTGATGTGGCTCTGGACACCTTCCTCACCCGCTCTGTGCAGTCAGCAGATCTCAGTCTCTTCAGTTTTTTCCTTTCTTTGCTCCTTCCTCCTGTTTGGTTACAGGTAGCACCTTTCAGACCTTGACTTTCTTCCAAACCCATCTTCCCATCTTGGCTTTGCTGCTGTCCATGGACTCTGCCAGCCCCTCCTGCCCTTCTGTTTGGGGCTTTTGTCTTTGCTGACTCCAGGGTGCTTCTGGAATGGCCAAGGAACATTTCCATGGGAGACATCCTGAAATGGGACATGGAAAAATCCCATGGAGAGCGGTGCTGACCTCTTGGTGCAGGATGTGAGCAGACATTAGAGAAATCCTGGGAGCTGAGCACTGCTGGAGGAATTTAAGGAAATCAGAGGCTTGTGAGATGCTTCAATACTCTTTAAAAACTCGTTTTGTCTTTCTTGAGCATGTGGAAAACAAGCCAGGCTGCAGCACTCCCTCCCTGTCGGGAGAAGAAAGCAGCAGGACAAAAACTGCTGTTGGAATTTCCCTGCAGCAGCACTTCCATCCCTCCCACTCCAAGGGCAGTCGGGGTGAGCCACAGCCAAGTTTGGGGGGACTCATCCCAGGGGATCCCTGTGTCCCAGAGCTGGGGACTCTGCTTTGTTCCCTGCAGCCCCACCCGCCCCCCCAGCCAAAAATGACATTTTTCACCAACTGCTGAAGTCTGCTGCTCCAGCTTTAACATTAATTTGGGGAGTTTTCAGCCAGACTCTGAGCTACCTCATCCAGGAATCCGCGTGGCAGCCCTGAGCTCCGGCCCCATCTGGGTGACAGAGTTTGTTTCCTTTGGCAATCGGGATTTAACGACCGGGCTCCCAGCCCCGGGAATCATTTCCCTCAAATAGCTGCAAAAGAAATGATGGGCCACTTTCCAGTGCAGTGCTGCAGCCACCCAAAACAGCACTGTAAAAATCACACAGGCCACGCAGAGTGAGTGCATTAAGCAAGGCTTAGGGGGATTATGGAATTAAATTGGGAGCCCCTTCCACCCTTCCCCCAGTCCAAAACATTCAGAAATAAATAGGAAAAAAGGGTGTTAAAACAATGGCTTTGGCTAAAGCCTCTGCAAGCAGAGAACCTCCTTGTGGAGGTGTGGGCTGGGGTGTGCAGGCTGTGTTCCAGAGGGTTTCCCTCAGGGAGCTGGGGCTGATCTCACAACTCCCAACGAGCGTGGCTGTTGGGAAGGGCTCTGCTTCCCAAACCCCCTGCACAGGGAATGGCCCAGCACCATGTACAGCACAGGGTGTGCCCTCTGCATTCTCAGAAAAAGAGAAAAAAGCCCTCTGCATTCTCTGAAAAAGAGAGACAAAAAGCCCTCTGCATTCTCTGAAAAAGAGAGAAAAAAGCCCTCTGCCTGCCTTTGGCTCTCCTCATCCTCTGCCTGCTCTGCCCAGCTCCATCCTTCTCCCAGCAGCAGCATCCTGCTCCTTTCAGGGAGAGTTTGTGCAATGAAAGCTTTGCTCTAATCTGGCCTGGATTTAGCCAGATGCTGCAATCCCAAAAGGGTTTACCCAGGGCTCAGGTCTGCCACTGCGACGTAGCCTTCGTTTGATAATCTGGGAATGGTTTATTTCAAATTAAAAACACAGAAAACCTTTAAACCGGCTTTTTTTGAGCCTTGCAGTGGAACAGGCACCCAGGCTCTCAGTCACATATAGGGCCTGGCACCCATGAAATAGGTTTTAGGCTAATGAGGCACACTCTGCCTGCTTTAATTAAAAGAATTAGAGCCAAAAACCCCTATTTCCCATTAAAAGACTTTAGCATCATAATAATACAATTAATTTAAATATTTACTATTTAAATATATAAAATTAAATATTAATTTCCAATACACTTACAGAGCTCATTTGACCCAAATGACCCCAGGAGTATTTCCTTACCAGGGAATCCCTTTTTTTTGCATCTTTATTATCATCATTACAGACCTTTCTATTTAAAATCTTTATTTTAGTGCGGATCTCTTGGTAATAAAATAAACTCAGAGACACCTCTGCAGCAACAAATAGGATTTACAGAGATTTTAAGCTTTTGGTGGCAAACATGGTTTATTTTTGCCCATCTCAGGGCCTGGGGTAGACAAACACGACAGCACCACAGGCAACTGAGTGTATTAATTAGTGCTAATTAATGAAGCTACCAGGTTATCCCTGACCTTCTCACAGCCCATGGCAAGGGCTGGGGAGGAAGGCTGAGGAATGAGCAGAGGAACATCCTTTGGGTGGGAGTTTTTTGGGCCCCCCTGGCTCTCCCCTCTGACTGCCCAAGGTGCCCTGTCCCCCTGCCTGAGCAGGGAGCAGTGACACCTCATCCTGCAGATTGGAGTTGCAGGGAATGCTGCAGCACTGTGGGAAGCTGCTGGCCAGGAAGGGGCTGGGGGATGCTGACTGCTTGTGACAAGTCTTGCCTGGGAGAAAACCAACACGGCAGCGGTTGGAAACCTGAATGATGTCACTATGGCAACAAAATAACTCACCTTAAAATAAAATTGTGCATTGGAAGCAACCTCGTGTGCTCAGGGAATAGAGGGAGGAAGCTCCTTTTTAAAATATGTATATATTTTTATGTTTATGTATTTTTTAATATCTGTTTTAGCTTCCTGAAGTCTCACACTGTTACCAGATGCTGATGCAGATATAATTTTATTTTTTTTTAATTTCTCTCAGCAATGAAATGAAACTGAACATGACCAGACCTCCAGAAGAAGGAAAAATGTGTTTGCTGGGGGGCAGGAAAACCCTGGAGCTGCTGATAACTACAAGTCATTGTGATGGATGTGAGAGCCAGAGTATCAATACCTGCAGCTCACGGTAATGAGCCGGGACTAATTATTGCTAATATTTTTCATGGGCATAGTCCATCTCTTTCTAAGTCCCAAAATCCATTTACATGTTTGTTCCTTCCAGCCAGGTTTGTTTTCTCATCATTTCTGCATTAAATAAGAGCAACAGGTGGAAATGTAGAGGTTTCTCTGGGAATGCCGAATTCTCCCTGGCTCTTTTCACGCCACAAACCTCCCAGGCTGGGACACAGTGATTCAGTCACAGCACTGCTGGTGAGATGTTCCCAAGTTTCTCATTATCCTGGATGCTTTTTAGACTGGAGTGGGTAAATTTAACCACCTGCAGGTCAGGGAAGTTGGGATGGGAAGTGCAGGGCTGTGGGTGAGGCTGTGCCAAGCTGGAGCAGCACTGGCAGCTCCTCAGGGATCAAACCCTGGCACCAAAGAGGAATTGTCCTGTTGGGTTCTTCTCCTGCTTGCCAAGGCAAAGAGCATTTGTGGGATGAAACAAGGCCATGGAAATCCCAGCAGCCCTGACGTGGTCCTGCAGCAACCCTTGGCTAATCCAGGGTGAAAATAGCACCACAAATTGTCCAGTGTTTCACTGGAAAGCAGGAATGAGCAACACTTGATTTGGAACCATCCAGCTGATAGTCTGCAAGAGGTGGATGTTATTCTGGAAATCAGACTGATCCCCAGGGCCTGTGGTCGTGGTTCAGATGGAGAGAACTCCCTGGGGGAGCTCCAGCAGGCAGGGCAGGGCCAGAGCCAGAGCTCCTTTAAACAGAGGAGAGGCAGCAGCGTTGTGCTCGCCCAGGGTGTGTGTGCTGGGGATGGAGCATCTGCCTGGGAATGGACAGGGAATAGAATGGACAGAGAAGTGCCAAAGGCTCCACAGAGTCACAGGTTTTCCCATGATTTTTGCAAAGTTCAGCCTGTTCATAAAAGCTGTGGAAAGCCCAGCACATCCTGGCAGGAATCGCATGAGCAACTCTGGACTTCCAGTTCTCATAGTGCAAAAATAAATACATTTATAGAATAACTGTATTTTATATAATATAATACTTAGAGAATATAATTTATCATTCTAAATAAAAATTATATTATATAATAATTTCCCTCCCTGTATCCCATTTTCTGAGAGCTTTGCACTCAGGTCGATGGCAGCAAAAATAATTTACTTACAACTGCTTCTTTTATAGGGAACCAGAGAAAGTGGATTAAAAGGAATGAGGTTATGGAGCATGAAAAAATACTTCTAAACAACTGGGGAGGAGGGAAGAGAAGGTTCCTGTCAGGCACCAGGTGAGTTCAGGAGGGTACTTTGGATACTTGGGTGCCAAATAATGCTAATAATCAGGGATGTCACGTTTTGACGTCATCAGCACAGCATCCCGACACTGCCTCTCTCCTTCCCATCGGTATTTCCTTTCGATCCCACATTTTACGCAGCCTGTGGTCACTGGGAGAGCAGGGAGGAGCTGCTCCCGGGGTTGCAATCATTTCCTACCCCCGATGAGGGGATCACCCCAGCAGCGGCTCCGGCTGCACGCACAGCATTCCTGCAGGAAAAGGAATCCCTTGCCTGACCTCCGGCTTTAATGAGTCCCTGCTCCACAGCTCATTAGGAGCGTGCTCCGCGGGGAGATCGGGGCCGGAGCTCTCCCTCCTTCTCCTTCTCCCGTTCCCTCTGCAATTCCCGTTCCCATTCCCGTTCCCTTTCCCGCTCGGTGCCATCTGCCATTGCCACCACACTGGCTTTGCTTTTCACGCCTGGCCGCGCTGGATGCGCGGGGTAATGGGGCTATTCCCCCCCTCCGCCTCCTCCGTGGTCTTTGGAAAGGAAATAATAATGATAATAATAAAGCCAGGAATGGCTGGGACTGCTGCGCGCTGCCCTTTTCCTTCCCACTTTGTGAAGCCTTTGAGCGTTCAGTTTTCCAGCAATTGGGAGGAAAATTGCCCTGAATGAAAGAAGCACAAATCTGTGTTATTTTTTAAACACCCCCCGCGCCACACAGGCAGCTGCAGAAAATTTCTCTTCCAAAGGGATGATGTAATGGGCTTTGTCAGCCAATGCTGGAATGAATAAAACCCGAGACCCGAAATCCATCCAGGCTTTTGATGAAACTCCAAAGGTTCCTGGAGCAAGTGGTCGCCAAAACAGGCTGGAACCCCTGGTTTTGTCATGCAGATCTTGAGAGAAGTGAGGTGGAGAGTCCAGGGCTCCAGCAGGGAGTCACCAAACCCGCTGGGGTTTGTCCCTGCTGAGGGAAGGGGGAGCTGGTGTGGGGCATGTGGGGACACTCAGCAAGGGGGTGCACAGCCCCTGGTGCTGGGACATCAGTCTGAGCACCCACCACAGTCACTCCTATCTGAACATTGCACCTACAACCACATTTTACAGAGAGAGATACACGTGTATATTTAATATTATGTATGTTTTATGTACCATGATATTGTTGCCCAGAGAAGCTGTGGCTGCCCCATCCCTGGAGGTGTCCAAGGCCAGGTTGAGCAGGGCTTGGAGCGATCTGGTCTGCTGGAAGGTGTCCCTGCCCATGGCAGAGGTTGGAACTTGGTGGGCTTTATGGTCCCTTCCCACCCAAACCATCCTGGGATTCTATGATATGTATAAAACATAGATATATCAACTGTGCATAAATATCACCAATTCCTGCTGCACCAATGGGCACACTGTTGCTCTCCCAAGGATATTCTGGGATGCTGAGGCCAGGAGATTTGTCTTGTCACTCCATGATTTATCCCAAGCCCCTCTCCAGCTCTCCTGGAGCCTCTTTTAGGCCCTGGAAGAGGCTCTAAGGTCTCCCAGAGCTTTCTCTTCTCCCAGCCTGTCCTCCTAGGACACACACCACCATTCCCTCCACCCCAAATTCCTGCACTGAGGAGGCTGCAGGGCAGGCAGGGACAGCACCCAGCACTCCAGAGGGTTCTGGCTCTGCAGGGACATTGCAATTCCCAGTGATGGGGGAGAATCAGGGATCCATTTTGCCTTGGCTGCCCAGTGGTCCCTGCTGGCCTGGTGCATCCTCACTGGGTGTTCCTGCAGCAGGAGCTGGGACTGAGCTGCTGCCACCTCGTCCCCCATCCATGGTGGCTGTGCCATCACAGTGCCACGTCCAGTGATACCCTGGGAGCTGTGGTACCTGCTCCTGATCCATCACCCATGCAGCTGGATAACCCCAAATTCCCAGGAATAACCTCGCTGTGTGTGCAGAGCAGCAGTGCAGGAATAACCAGCCATGACCACCACCTAGAGGCTACAGCTCTAAGTGAAGCCAGAAAGATTTATAGCCAAGATGGATCAAAAAGGGGCTTGGAAATAATGCCTGAGCCCAGATGGAGCAACACTGAGAGCTGGGAGTGTGGAGCCCCTTCTCCAGCCCCGGGGTGGCTGTCACCTCACCTCCAGCACCAGCAGCTCCCAGCAAACCTGGGGGGCATCTGGGGAGGGAGTTCTGCCAAGAGCAGGAGGATGTGGTGCCCTTTTCCTCCTGGGCACCCTGTCCTGCTCGAGGGGGGTTTGGAGGAGCCTGTTATTCAGCTCCAGTGGGGAATATTCCTGGGAACTCACCTGCACAGGGGGATGTGCACAGCCCAGCTCAGTGTGTGGTACATCCACGCTGTTTTCTGTCCCCACCGACAGCCACATCCAGAGGGCAGCAGGGAAGTTTTCCTCCTTTCCAGTGTCCAGAGGGTGGCTGGAGGGGCTCAGACCAAAGGGAGGTACAAACCTGTGTCCCCTCACCCCCAGCTCTGGCCAACTCCAGCTCCTCTCCCACCCCCCACAGTTCTGGTACTGCACTGGCGATGTGTCTTTGTGCCCCACTGCATCCTCCTCCAAGAATTTGTGTCATCACTTCCTAACCCATTACGATTCCTGGGCTCCATTTGGGCAATGACTTCCATGGTTGAATTACTCATTGTGTGAAATAAGTTCATTTTGCATCTGCCACTTGCCACTCAGTAATTTCATTTGGGGCCTCTTTGTTTGCTTTGTGTCCCCACACCAGAGCCACCGACCCCTATTCACCGTCCCTGTGCCGCTGCACCAGGGAATACAAATCCTGCCTCCTTCTCCCCCTGTCTGGCAATTCTTTGCAAGACAAAAAGGGTAATTGATTTAATTATTGCTGATATAATGTCCTGAAAGTCTCCTTTCCCCTCCAACAGTTAATTACACTTGTTAATTATTTTAATTATTCCCAGGGTAATGCTGTAGGTATACTGGGCTCTGCACGTAGGAGCAAACATGGAGCAGGGAAGTCGAGGTTTACTCCAAGATCTCTTGATAACCAATCTATAACCACACGGGTGGTGAAACCAGAGCAGGGAATGCTGGGCCTGGATTTGGAATTTCTGTTGGCAGCACGGAAAGATTTATAGGAGGGGAAGGCAGATCCTGTAGGATTTCCCTGGAGAGGCGGCTCCGGCCTTTCCCTCCTGGCTGAGACGGCGCAAAATGGAACCACGGCTTGGCAGAGTGGTTCTGGATGGCACCTCCGTGAGGGTGGGTTTGTGTGGAGGGAGAAATCCCCCCAAGGCAGCCTGCAGCCCGCTGGAAAGGGGAGGCTGAGCCCCAAACCTCGGGCCAGCCCCGCTCCGACTGCAGCCGAGGGAGCAGCAGCCCTGGGTCCCTCTGTGCTCCCGCAGAGCAGCCTCTGCCAGCGCCCCGGGGACGGGGCTGAAACCCGAGAGCTGCCGCAATCCCAACCTTCTCCCAGCTCCTTTCATCTTCCTGGGGGGAAAGCAAACAGAGCACAAGCCGGAGCTTTGTGCCTGGGCTGTCACACATCTGGTTTGAGCTCCAAGAAATGCACTTCCACCCCCTCCTCGAATTGTTCGTGTTAAACAAACAAAACCCTGGCCATTTTGTGAGATTTTGGCTCTGGGATAACTTTGGAGCAGCTTTGACTGAGAATTCCAGGCCTGGGCTCCACTTCATCCCCAATGGAACGGGCTCACCTCGCTCGCCGGGAGGGAGGCACTTCCAGAGGGGAACAGCCATGCCCTGGAACCCCTGGGAATGCTGAGGCTGGGAGGGGGAGTGGTCTTGACCACTCTGTTTTTAGGTTTCAATCCAGCGTTTTTTCCTGTATTATTTATGCTTCCTCCCCTGCCCCCCTTTTAAGAACGTCTGGAATTGTTTAAGATGTGTCCAATTGTGTTAAGATGCCTTTGAGAGCTTGATGATGTCAATTGGATTCCCACTCTTAGAATGGAGCTTTCCAATTTGCTGGTTTTTCCCTTTTCTATCACATCAGCACCAACTTCCCCTCAGTGCTTTAGGATGTTACCTCAGCCTGAAGTTCACACTAATCCCTGGACTCATTTCCAGCTTCCCATTTGTCCTGTTTCCAGTGATTCTCTGGTTGGTGCTGCAGGAGGAAGGCAGTGTCATTCCTCTGGGATCCTCTGCCACCATCCCCTCCCTGTCCTCTTGCAGGAGAGGTGGATAAATGGGGGCAGACCATGGAATCATGGAATCCCAGACTGGTTTGGGGTGGAAGGGACCTTAAGGACCATCTCATTCCACTCCCTGCCATGGGCAGGGACACTTTCCCTTATCCCAGGCTGCTCCAAGCCCGGTCCAACCTGGCCTTGGACACTTCCAGGGATGGGGCAGCCACAGCTTCTCTGGGAACAGATGAAAAGGTGTGGGATGAAGGGGATGGGAGCAGCTCTGGTCCTCTCCCCATGCCCTCCTTGGCTCCCCCAAGCCCGATCCCATCACACTCCTTGCAAAGCAGGGCACAGAGTCAGCAGTGACATCTGTCCCCATGTGCAGTGTCCTGTGAGCAGCTCCTGCCCCTCGGGGCACCGGGACAGGCCGGCAGCCACGCTGACATTGTTCTCTCCAAGGACAGAGGCTCCTCGAGAGCCGCCCAGCGCCGGGCCCGGGGTGTTCCCGGCTCCTGGAGCCCATCCAGGGCATCGGGTTTCGGAGCAGGGGCTCCCGGCAGCTGCGCGGGGAAGGAGCAGCACCGCTGGGACAGTCAGCAGGAGGAGCCATCGTTTCCATTCCAGGGATCCAATTTTCTTTCTCCTTCATCAGATTAACACCAGTGTAACTGCCAGGGAGCTGCTCTTGATCTGAAAATCAGACCTCCCAGACTGGTTTGGGTTGGAAGGCACCTTAAATATCCTCTGGTTCTACCCCCTGCCACAGGCAGGGACACCTTCCACTATCCCCAGTTCCTCCAAGCCCCGTCCAGCCTGGCCTTGGACACTTCCAGGGATCCAGGGGCAGCCACAGCTTCTCTGGGCACTCTGTGCCAGGGCCTCACCGCCCTCACTGGCAAGAATTTCCTCCCAATATCCAATTTAAATCGACCCTCTTTCATCTTAAAGCCATTCTCCCTGTGTCTCCTGGCCCCAGAGCAGAGGTGTTTTCTGGGTTTTGTGCACAGTCACTTCACTCAAAGGAGCGAAGCTGGATGTGGGATGAGCCTGCAAAACCCTTCCTTTCATGTCCTCAGGGGGTTGTTTTATTTTAGTTTCCCCCATTTCCCCTTTTTTTACATCCCAAGGACCTCACTGTGATTTTTATTCTCTGCTCCTTGAGGCAGCCCTGCCTTTTTCCCTCCTGATCCTCCTGTGCTGCTCCAGCTCTTTGCTGATGGTGGACACCAGGGTGAAGTCTGGAGGTGTCCCCTCTGACTTCCCCCTCCCTCCCACAACAGTGACCAGTGTTTTCTAAGTGATTTTCAGTGGTTTTATTGTTCTGAGCAAACAAAAGCAAATGCTTGCCCAAGTTTTGTTGAAGATCCTGTGAGGACACTGTGTGAGGACACTGTGTGAGGACACTGTGCTGCTCTGGGAGCTCTATCTCAGAATTACAGGAATATTTAGGTTGGAAAAGCCCTCCAAGACTATTGAGTCCAACCATGCCTCCAGCACTAAGGCCACTGCTGACCATGTCCCCACGTGCCACATCCACACTGTTAAATCCCTCCAGGGATGTGACTCCAGCTTGTGACAGGGCTGGACAACCCTTTTTTTCCTAATATCCAATCTGAACCTCTCCTGGTGCAACTTGAGGCTGTTTCCTCTCATCCTGACAAGCTGCAGACCCCTCTCCATGGCAGGGTGTTGCCAACATCACTCAAATCTCTTCCCGTATCCCCCCCTCAGAACCATCACTTGTCTTCAGACTCAGGAATCTTCACCCCATTGCATCTTCAAGGTCCCCAGTTGTTCTGATAGATAATGGTGATCAGATCCACAGCAATTCTGTGGATCTTTCCTGACCAGCATCAGAACAGGGAACACCCAGAGCACAGGGAACACCCAGCCAAGGACCTCAGGGAAGGTGCTTTCTCCATAAAATCCAAATGAACCTGAAAATAGGTTGACTCAACACTTTTTTCCCTTTGAAACCTCTGCTTTTCAGACAAAATCAGCCAAGTTTGGCAGCTGCCATGAAGCTGGACTTGGATTAGGTGTCCACACACCAGGACAGCCGTGGAGCAGGGTTTGGCAGGAGCCACACAATCCATGGAGTTGTGCAACTCTCTCAATACCCCATGGCTCTGAAAAGTTATGAATTTGAGCAAAAAGTTCTTGGGCAATTTTCTGTACTTATTTGAAACAGGAATTTGATTAGAACAATAGTTATAGAATTAAGAACAACTCCCACCCTGGCACTGGAAGAGGAAGAAATAACCAAAACCAAACACTCAGTTGTATGTTCTGTGTAACAACCTCTGGACTCAGATGGAGAGAGGACTGGGGATCAGAGTGACCTCATTCCAAAGGGTGTTTGTACCTTGGCATATGGATGGGTCCTGTGCCAAGAAGGAAATATCAACTACATTCAGTGCCTGCTGCTTAAATAACAATGACTGAGACCTCAGGGACTGGAGGCTGGAGCCAGAGAGAGATGGTTCAGTGGGAGAAGGGGCTGGAGCCAGAGAGAGATGGTTCAGTGGGAGAAGGGGCTGCACCTTCCTGCAGGACTGGATTCCTGTTTGAAGCCCTTTCAGAGAAACTGGGGTGGGAAATACCCAAGTCTGAAACATTTCATTCCAATATGCACTTTCTCCCTGGAGCAGTACAGGCCCATTGGGATTTCTTATCAACTGCAGGCTGAATTCATGGAACCATGGAATGGTTTGGGTTGGACGGGACCTTAGAGATCATCTGATCCCCCCCTGCCCTGGCAGGGACACCTTCCACTGTCCCAGGCTGCTCCAAGCCCCATCCAACCTGGCCTTGGGCACTTTCAGGGATCCAGGGGCAGCCACAGCTTCTCTGGGCACCCTGTGCCAGGGCCTCCCCACCCTCCCAGGGAACAATTCCTTCCAATATCCCATCCAACCCTGCCCTGTGTTTAAAACCATTCCCTGTGTCCTGTCCCTCCCTGCCTTGTCCCCATCCCTCTCCAGCTCCCCTGGAGCCCCTTTGGGCACTGGAAGGGGCTCTGAGCTCTCCTGGAGCCTTCTCTGCTCCAGGTGAGCCCCCCCAGCCATCCCAATGTTTGTAGGAGAGGAAATTCAGTGATTCACTTTCAGATGTAAAGTCAGGATGACTTTGAACTGTTGTTGGACCACGTTCAAACTGGGATGTTCAGTCTCCCTGGTGTTACCCACACCTCACCACTCTTCCAGCAGGCACAGGGAATCCAGTCCTGCTGCATCAGTTCCCACTGAGGAGAGACCAGAGCATGGCCCCAAATCTGCTGGATGAAGGGAATGCACTGCCAAGGAAAAGCCCCCTGAGTTCCCTCACCTTCCCTGCTGAGGGAGCTGGAGCCCAGTTAACCCTGAGCGTTTGTACAGAACAAAAAGGTGGAGCAGCAGGAATAGAAACCCCCAGTACCTCAGGCTGGGAAAATTCAATCCACATTTAAACATCCTTCAGTAGCTCTGGGGGACTGACCCTGAACCCCACTGCACCCAAGACACTCTCACTGAGATGCTGGTTGGGGTTTGGATACAAGGTCAAATATTCCAGCTCTTGGAATTTCTCATTGCTGAGCTGCAGAACAATTTAATGGGAGAGAGAAGGTTTCTGCATTGCAGACATTTTTCTTCTTATTAAATATATCCTGGAGTTGGTCACGGATGTGAAGAGGCTTTTATAAAAGGAGGTTAGAACAGGAGGATTGGAAGTAGCCTTGATAAAGTTGCACAGAAAAGCTGTAGCAACAAAAGTGGGACTAAACCCCAGTTCCTGGTCTGGCCCAGCTGAGTTCCCAGCTTTAGGAAGCCTGGATCAGTGGGAAGGCACAGCAGAGAAGCAGAGAGGGGCTGGAGCCCCAGCCCAAAGCCCAAAGCTCTGCAGCCACAGGGGCTCTCCTGGAATTTGGGAGCTTTCCAGCAGCACAAGCAACAAACCACAATCAGCTTTTGAGGAGTCTTTTTTATTAAGATAAATCCAGCAAAATTCCTAACAGTGGGTACATACAACCAACCTGCCCTTTTTGAAAAGAAATGTTTGTATTTCATTTAAAAACAGGATTACACTTTTATTTATTTATTTTTCTTTTTTTTTTTCAAAACTGACAAAATAAAATTACATTTGGGAAACAACAGATTTCCAGCTCTTAGGTTTTTTCATGAAAATAGCTCACCTTCTTTATAAAAGCAACCCACAGAACCACTGGAATGTTTCACACGGTTATTTGTTTTGAGACCTCCCCACTTTAAGAAACCATACAACACATACAAGGGAAAAATTAAAATCTGAAGTCTGTAAGCATGACTTACACAAAAAGGGACACACTGACAGAAGTCAAAAGCTACCACCACTTATTCTTTCCATGTACCATACAAACTATTACAATCACAAAATTTAAAAACAATGACTTTTTTTTTTTTTTGTTGTTTTGTTTGTTAGGGATTTAATTCCCAAGTAACCGAGATGAAGATGTTCCATAATTAAATTCATGCTAAAAAAACCTGCATTTATAAAATAGTTGATAAAAATATTCCTCTCTGTTAACAATACAGCATGGAGGTACGGATACCAAATGATGGAGATATAGGGCAGGGTTAACATTACTCGGACTTGGCTTCCTTATCATCAGATGCTTCAGCAGCTGGTGCCTAGAAAAGGGATTGGGAAGAACAGAAATATTATTGGTAATGCTAATTGGATCCCAATCTAACGAGCAGCAAAGAGAGAGCAGTTTGTTAGCAGACATGGACAAGGCTTGGTGTGAACAGACAGGAAGGCACAGAAAATATCGACACAGCAACTGGCTGGCAATTCTTAACAATCAAACATGATGAGTATTCATTTATTAGTGAGTTCATTTTGGAGTAAGTGCCTGCAAAGAGGCAGAAGCTTGGAATGTATTTCAGATTAGGGCCAAGGATATGTTAGGGGAAGTTCAAGCCCTCATCACGGGAAGTGGAAGAGTTTCACATCAGCCACGAGCCTGCTCTGTACAGACTTGGGGGAATCAGTTCTCACCTTTCTCTATCAAAATGTGCTTTTCCTTTCTAAGTCAACACATCAAACCTGCAGAGCTCCCTCACAGCCCCTCTGACACACAACAGCCATGTATTGTTTTAGCAGAGCAGCTCCTGATGTTGTTTGAGACAGGGAAGAATAAAGGGCCCTTGGCTGGCTGGGGACACAGCCCAGGAAGAGACACCAGTGCCAGTGAGAGAACACAAGGGCTGGGCTGTGCCACGGGCAGAGAGCCCCTGGAGAACACTGCTGCACTATCAGCAAGGGATCTGCTGGGAGAATCCATCAGGAGCTGCTGGAGCCTGCAGCTGGAGCCAGCAGAAGGCAGCTCTGAGATAAGGAGCTGGGAGAAGAGGCTGCACATAAGGGACAGGACCGAGGTGACTTTGCAGATCTCTTGCTGAATTGTTCTGAGGCAAAGAATTGTTTTAAAGAATTGTGTAGAAGTGGAAACCAGATTTCTGGCCCAGCACCAACCTGTGCTGAGCAGCAGAGGGGACGTGCAAAGTCCGCCCAGGGCTGGAGAGTGACCTCCCTGAGCTGCACTGCTGCCCAAATCTCGGGCCCTGCTCCCTGAGAGGGAGCCTGGGCCAGCACAGAGCACCTGTGGAAGGGCCCAGCAGGGCAGGAGGAGCTGGAAGGAGAATTCCATTCCTCAGGCTCTGCCTGGAGCTGCCCTGGGCAGGCACCCCAGCTCTGGGTGGCTGCAGGGTGCCAGGGCCCCCAGCCTGCAGCAGTGCTGCCAGCACCTTGGCTGTGTTCCCACGTCCAGTGCAGCCCAAGTACCTCGTTAGTTTTGGTATCTCCGTTTTCAGAGTGGTTTTCTTCTTTAGCATCCTCTTGTTTAGTTTCCTCTTTGCCTTTGGCTCCTTTCTTCCCTTTTGTTGCTGCCTTTTTGTCCTCCTTTTTATCATTTGCTGCTTTTTCTTTCTGTTAAGAAAACAAGACAGTGAAACATTAAATCCCAATTTCCACCTTGTACATCAGCACCTTCTCAACTCCAAACCCCTCTGACACAACCTCCTTCCTGCCCCCAAACTTCCTATTGACCAAGATGGGACCAAACTTTCACAGGAGAAGTGTTTTCCTTCTGTCTGTCCTGAATGTGCTCCTGGGAAGTGCATTATGTAAAAGCAGCCGTGGCTGGGGTTAAAAGAATTCCTATTTTAAATAGGCATTCAATTAAATTAGCTAAAAAATGTTGAACTGGCCTGTATTTCTGCCCTGCTGCTGAAAGGCAGCCACAGAACAAAACCAACATGTGGAAACACCAGAATACTTCAGATGTGCTGTTAATGCCTACTTAGAAAACTGTAACAAAGCTGTAGGCAAAGGACTTTCCTCCTTCCCTGCCAGAAATATTCCTTGTTATAACAAACCACTTCTGTGACAGAACAACTGGGGGCTCAACAGCATCACTTGGATAACAACAAGAGCTTTGCATTTATTATTGAAGTGCAGATTCTTCTATGTGGATCAGGTTAAATCAAAACAAAACCCCAAACCTGATGCTCCTGGAGCAATAATTTTCCATAGGCAAGGTCAGATCCCGACCCAAATACCTGACCCTCATTAGTTTCACTTCCAAGGATCTGCCTCTTGCTGCCAATCAGTGACTGCTCTGGCTCAGCTCCTTGCTTGATTAACCTACTTCCAACAGAGGAACCAGGAACCCTGCAAAATCTACTCCCAGCTGAGTGAAGATAAACACAAAATCACTGGAGATGCATTTATCTCCTCAGAAGATTTGTCTGGGTGACTACAAGTTACTAAAAGGTTGCAAAAAGTTACTTGAACCCCTCAGTTATGAATGCACAAAATTAATTCACATTAAAAATGAGCTGCTAAGGGCAAACTCGGAGTGTAAGGGGTGAAGTCACCTGAGTCTTCAGTGATACTGAGGCTTACAAATCCACCAGATTGACAGCAAATTCCACAATAATGCAGAAAACTGAAGATCCTGTGTTGGGAATACCCAGTCTCCTGGTGCTGTTCTGCACTGAGATTTGGAATCACAATTCTACTGTGGAATAAGGGAACTTATTCTAAGGGAACTTATCTGTTCCCTTACAAGACAACCAAGTATTGACAGAGCTCAAGTCAATTCTCTGTAGCTCCCTCTGTGCTGGGAAAGGCCCTCTTCAGAATGTTTTTGAGGAGAATCCAGGGAAAATCACCTCCATGGCTGGGCTGACTGGTTAGAAAGGACACAACAGGTCCTGAGCTACAGCACTGTGTTCATTTTCATCCCTGATTTTGCTCTGGAGATGGCAACAACAGCTCAGTAATAAGGTTTTGTGTTTTAGAAGTGACAGAACTCCCTTCCCAGCTCCATGTCCTTCAATAAGGCAAAGTTTAACAGGGGAGATCCATTCTGACACACAGGAAACCATTCCAAGATCCTGAAGTTGACAAGTAAAGCATCTGGAGCAGACAGGAGTTACAAGTGCCCCCACAATTCCTACTCCATCCCCCTTTGCACAGTTTGAGGAGCTCTGGAGAGCCAAAAATGCAGCTCAAGTGTCCAAACAGCACCTCAGGAGCAAGAGAACCAACACTGTCCAAGTCCAGCTTGGCCATTCCCAAGGCACAGCTCCCTCTATGATCCCAAAGTTGTGCAGTGAGGGCCCAAGCTAAGCTGACAGTCCCTTGCATCCCTGTTCCTACAGCTTTTAAGATCCAGTTAATGCAGCTCTAGTGTTTAAACCCTGAGACGTTTCCATAAAAATAAAAAAGCAAACTTCAAAAAACCATCCCAAATGCCAACAACGTGGGTCATCCTGGGGCAGCAGCCACTAGAGGGAAGTGCACTGCAGAGTGTGCAGTGCTGCAGCAGCCAGCAATGCTGCAAATGCAGCTGCAGCTCCAGCTGGGCTGGGCAAACCCTGCTCTGCACAGCCCTGAGTACAGAGCTCAGCCCCAGATTAAGTGGGGTCCTCTTTTCCATGGCATCTCTGCTGCCCCACACAGAGGGCTGGGAGGGAACACTTCCCTCACCTGAAGTTTGCTGTGCCATGGGCAATTCCAAGGCCTTTTCACTGGAAAAGCAAAAAGCTCCTGGTTCCCAGCCCATCATCCCCCTCTGCAAGCAAAGCATCTCTCACTGCATCCACACCTGTGATGGGAACAGGGCAGAAACAATCACTCAAGTTTTGTTGCTGGGGTGTTTATTGGGTTTGTTTTTTGAGCTGCAAAATCCTCAATATTTACAGAAAAATGTAACAAAAAAAAAACCACTGGAAATTGACTGCTGGGAAGGTTGATAGGAAGGGGATGGAAAGAAATCCCTCATGGATTGCAGAACTGCCCCCTTTGACATCTCAAACTGTTGCTCCAAAGCATAAAAAAAGAGCTTTAAATAGTTTCTTTTTTAACTATGCTGTCAGACATGCAATATTTTTGACATTTCCAAAAATATCCAGCTGAAAGAAAGGGGTCTCTGAGTGATTAAAATGTGATAAACTGATAACTAACTGCAGAGAGGGCCTCAGAATGGAAATATAGTAAGAAACTGTAATTAAAAGCATGATTTTCAATGCCTCCTCTAATTGAGTCTCTGATCTCTATTCCAAGCATCATTTTCCCAACAATGCATTATATGAAACTTCAGAATGGCCTTGTAAAGCAGCAGCAAAGCCTCACCACAAGGGATTTCAAATCTGCTCAGTTTACCACATTCCTTCCCTAGGAATTGGATAAAATTGTGTCTTTGCCATTCTTTTAACTCACTTTATTCCATCTTAAAGCTTTCAAGATAATTATGAAAACACAAAGTGGTTAATTTTGGGGAGTTTTATCCCTATGAACACCTTGAGAAGGAAAATGTAACTTCAGTTCAAGACACTTACCTTAGGTGCTGCCTTTTTGGGCTTTGGCTCCGGTTTGGGAGGAGCAGGTTTCTGCAAAAAACATAAGAAACAGGAGTTTGGTGAATGCCAGAAAGAAAAAGTTGTATTTTTATGAGCAATACATTGGTAACTTTGCAAAGCTACCCAACAGTTGGCCCTGCAAAAAAAAATCAATGGGCAAATTACCAGGCAAAGGAGAGGGGATTTACAGAGGCAGGAGCATTTGTATGGAGAAGTCCTGCAGGGAACAGATCCATCCTGGAATCAATATTCCTGAACTCTGGATACCTGTGCCCAGATGGAATGTGCACTAACACAGATGTATCCCATGTGAGAAGCCTGTGATGTGGAAATACTCAAGGAATGGACACATGGAATGGGAATTTTAAATACTTAATATAAGCACAATTCTGGGGGGGAAAACCCCCAATAATTTGTCTTTAACTGTCCCCATCCCATGTGATATAAAATTCAATGAGCAAATAAAGATACTCACAGCAGATAGTCTGGCTGACCTTCTCTTTGGCTGCACAAAGAAAGACGTGTCAGTAAAATTCAGAGAGCAGATAAATCACAGCTTTCTCAGAACTGCTACCCAGAATAACACGGTATCATGAAGCCCTGTAGAAATCCTAGGATTTATGAAATCATGGGCATTATTGTGGTGATGGATTTGAGACTCCCCATCCCTGGAAGTGTCCAGGGCCAGGCTGGACAGGGTTTGGGACAGCCTGGGATAGTGGGAGATGTCCCTGGATGAGCTTTAAGGTCCCTTCCAACCCAAACCATCCTGGGATTCCGTGACCCCTGTGGATGCAGCTCAGGATGTTCTACAACTTCCTAAAAGTGCAGCTTTTTTTTTGCTCAGCAGTTCTCTTACTTGGAGAGAGTTACTTGCAGGAGTTGTGAGGCTAAAAGGGACACACTCCCACTGGCACTGATGCTCCCTGGCTCCAGCCACATTCCCAATGGGACCGATGATCCCTGAGCTCAGCCCAGCAGAGCTGCTGGACCCCCAGCACCACCTCAGGTGGGTCACCCATCACCTCAGGGTGCAGAGTGCCCCAAAACCAGGCGCAGGGCCACCCCAAGGAGCCGAAACCCCCTCATGATCTGCGTGGGCTTCCCCATTTCAGTGCAGCCCCACAGCAATTCTTGGAGTGGCGACCACAAACAGCTCCTACCTCCTCCTTTGCCTCGCCTTCAGCTGGAGCCTGCAAGAAAAGCGAGATATTGAGGTGAGAAGGCAACGCCATCGCGTGTGACCCCACCTGAGGGCCTGAGGGGAGCTCACAGGGCCCCCCAACACCACCCGCAGCAATGGCGGCCTCCTCCCATCCCCGCCGCCTCACGGACTACAACTCCCACAATGCCCCGCGGCCGGCGCCGCAACGCCATCACGCCCAGTTCGAAAAGTTCCCGCCAATTTCCCCTCACACAACAAGGTCGCCGCGGGCCCCGCAAGGACAATGAGGGACAACCGGGATCGCGGCGATCGCGCCCGCCCGAGGGGTTTCGACCCGGTCCAGGCGTCCCACGGCCC
>VZRZ01006507.1:28872-44235 GCA_013398175.1 Climacteris rufus
GGGTGTTTGGGAGCAGGCAGCATGGACAGTGGGTGTTTGGGAGCAGGCAGTGTGGACAGTGGGTGTTTGGGAGCAGGCTGTAGGGACAGTGGGTGTTTGGGAGCAGGCTGTGTGGTACTTGGAGCTGGATCTGGACCTTCACTGCCATTCTGGTGATGGAGAAAAGTGATGCAGGATTTTAGGTGCAGATTTCTCCAAGGCAGGGGATTTCTGAGGCTGTGTGAGCAGGTTTGGGAGCTGAGAGAGGCTTTGAATTTCACTCCACTCCCTCCTATGCCAGCAGCTGAGAGCTGTAGGACTGCTCCTCTGTCCCCAGTCTGGAACATGGGCGAGGGAACTCTGCTGCTGGGAAGAGCAAACAGTGGCTTTAAAAGGATCGCGTTACCCCTGGCAACCACCAAAAAAGCTGTCACTGGAGCTCTTTCAGCTCTAGCTCACCAAGGTTTATTTGTCTTTGCATTTCTCCCTCTCTGTTACTAAGAGTGACAGTTACATCTCCATTTTCCCACAGTCTGTCCCTCCTGGAACAGACCCGAGCTTGTTTCAGGAGGGCAGATGCACAGCCTGGTTTCACCACCCACATTCCCTGGGGGGCTGCCATCCAGGTGCAGGAGTCAGGTGAATTCCACCTTTTCCCCTGCCTCCCTACTGCTGCTGGCTGCTGCAGAGCAGGGCTGGGCACACAAGTCTGCTGGGCTGTACTTCCCTGCCATGAATAACGACCCCTTGGCTGCATGGTGCTGCTTGTCCTGTGCCATTTATCTGTCACAAGTGAAGTCCTTCTCACTCCCTAGTGGTGTGGATGCTTTGGGCTGCCTCTTGGTGTAGGCAGTTTCCCTACAGCTGCTCCATTCTCTTCCCAGCATCCCCACCATCCTTGCTAGCCCAACTGCTATAACCATGATGTGTGGGAGGGAACAGCCTGTCTAGGTGGTCAAACACTGTGTAAACACACAGTCTGACAAACCTGTTCCTTGCAATTCCCTGGCATGTGTCAGGGAAGCTGCTCCACAGCAGAAGCTGAGCTGGGAGACCAGAGATGCTGTCAGGCAGGTGGGGACCCCCAAAAATGTGTGGAGTGGGCCTGGTGTGAGTAGCCAGATTCATCCAGCAGTGCTCATCACCAGGCAGGTCCATAGCTTTGGGCAGGTGCAGGATCCTGCCAGGAGCTCAGGACCATGGAGCTGGGTTCCAGCATGTTCACCACAGAGCTCAGGCAAGGATCAAGGGCCAGTCCTCAGTGAAAACACAGCTTTTTGAGGGAACGTGGAGAGATCCCACTGAGTCTCAGAGTCTAACCTGAGGCTTCAGAGCTGGCCTGGAGCACCAGCAGCTGAACTCCAGCAGGGGAGAATGAAGTTGCAAAGCTTCTTAATGCATTTAAGGCCTTGACAATGTGTTTTGTGACGTGAGAGGTTAAGGGGTGAGGAAGCCTGCTTTGTCCCTTGATTCTCTCTGTTCCCTCTGTGTTTCAGACCAAAATTCAGCACAGTATTTTCCGGGATCTCAGGTCACAGCTCAGTCTGGCCAATGAAGGGTTGGGGGCCTCTCCCGTTTCCAGAGCTGTTCCCAGTAAGACTCAGAAGGAAGAGAAAGATTCCAACACAACGGTAAGGCCTGGGGAGGCACATGGCACCATGGTTATTCTGTTTCCACATCACAGGAACCAGGGATGGATGCTGTTTTGCCTCAGCCAACTGAGGGATACTCATTGTCATAGAATCATACAATATCTTCAACTGCAAGGGTCCCACAAGGATCAGGAGTCCAACCCCTGGCCCTGCACAGACACCCAACAACCCCACCCTGGGCATCCCTGGCAGCGCTGTTCAAACTCTCCTGGAGCTCTGGCAGCCTTGGGGCTGGGACCATTCCCTGGGGAGCCTGGGCAGTGCCCAGCACCCCCTGGAGAAGAACCTTTCCCTGATATACACCCTAACCCCTCTCTGGCACAGCTCCAGCCATTCCCTGGGTCCTGTCCCTGCTCACAGGGCGCAGAGATTGGAGCTGCCCCTCAGGAGGAAGCTGCAGCCTTCCCTTATCCTGAAATCTTGGCACATGCTGCCTGAGCAAATGTACCATCTCACACTCTGAACTTGCAAAGACAGGAGATTTATTAAGTCTGAAACAAGAGACATCTTTTCTTTTTCCTAGTAGTTACTCAACCCATCCAAAATCCAGTTGTCAGATGGCACTGGAGGATCTGAAAATGTCACAAATCTCAGCCTTGGAGGACAGGTAATTATGTCTCTTCAAAGAGAAGGAGAGACTGCTGGAGCACCACTGTGCTGGTGTCTCACACCTTTCACACAATTAAATTCCTCAAGAGTGAGCTGGACAAGGAGTGTTTTACGTAGATGCTGTCCCAGAGTTCTTCCAGTGACGTCCAGCCAGGGAGTATTGGGCTAGAAGGTCTCTGTAAATTATCAGGGATTTATTTAAATTATTCCTTCATATTTTGGCTTCTTCCTCTGGAATGCACATTCATTCTGCAGGCAGATTGATTATCTGGGCTCTCTCCTTTTCCCTAGCCTGGTTTCTTGAGCTGGATTTTGCTGCTGTAACTCATTCCGAGGGCGGGTTATAAAACAGGCTGTGTATCTGCAGTTTGGAGATGTGTGGCTGTGTGCTCAGTATTTCATTGTGCCAGCACTGGCTGCAGACAGCACGACACAGGGAGCAATGTTTATCTCCACAGCAATACAGCGAGGCAGGAACGTTCCTGGTGATGGAGATAAAGCTGGACAAGCCCTTGGTCCCAAAGCGGCTGCGGGAGGAATTGGCCCGGCGGTGCGTAAGGATGGGCTGGGGGGCTGACAGCTCCTCTCTGCAGGGTGGAGAGAGCCTTCTACAGCAACCTCCCCTTGGAATACTCCTTAAAAACCAACTGAGGGCCTGAGACATAGCCCACAGGAGTTGGGGGAGGATTTGGCCAGACTGCTTTAGACGTGGCATCTGGTGTGTTAGGAAAACACTTGTTCATCCCAGCTGGCATCTCCCTGCCATTGCTCTCAAAACAAGAGACACCAGAGCAGCACAACAGTGTCTGTGTTCCTGTCTGGGCTTTGTTTCCCACTAATCCCCATGTGCTTGCCTCTTGCATGTGATGTTCAGTGGTTTGGTCAGCCCTGGCCACCAGCATGGACTGCCCTGGGGAGTGCTGCTGTTGCTTCAACAGAGCATTCTGTCATTTTTAGCTTTCCAGAAGTTTTCTCACAATCTTTTACCCATTCATCAGCTTTTATGTTTTAGTTTTCCTGTCTTTCTGCTGCAGAGCTGCTCTTTCGTCTCAGCTGCTTTGAGACTTCCAGTTCCTGTCCAGTGGCAGTCCTGCTGTGTTATGGGTTAGAAAGGCCTAACACATGTCATTTAGGGAATAAAAAATAGAAAATGCAGCAGATTAATAAGGTATAAGAAGTGCATGTCTCTCTCAAACAGAAATATCAGCTATTCATTGAAAGGAAAGTATGTGTGTCATCCTCATTGCTAACTGCTGTCTTCCAAGAGAAACAGGTTGAGGAAGGTGAACCCCTCTTAGAACAGAGCTTTTCCTGGCCTCTTTTATACATTTCCACTGTGCTGCAACACGTGTGGGTTCAGTGTAACTCCTTCTTGTTCACCTGCAATGTGGCCCTGGATGTGGCACCTTGGCTTGGTGGGCTGGATTGTGTTCTAAGGACTGAGGATGTTCTGGTATCCAGCAAGCAGGAAGTGCTGGTAAAAATTGCAATGAATTAAGGGTGGTTTGGCACCAGGGATTTTAATTTCAGAGTTCCAGAGTGATTCAGGTTGGAAGGGACCACTGAAGGTCACCTCCTTGCTCAAGCAGGGTCCCCCAGAGCATGTGACTCAGGATTGTGTCCAGATGGCTTTTGGATGTCTCCAGGGAAGGAGACTCCACAGACACTCCTGCTCCAGTGCTCAGTCATCCTCACCTTAATAAAATCTTAGTAAAAAATATGGTGATCCTAATGCAAGGTCATTGTAACTCCAGCAGTGGCCCAGACAGGGTTGGTGTGGTGCCTGGGGTCTGAGGTTGGTGTCTGGGGGTCGATGTGTGGCCAAGGAATGAGTTGGGAACTGATGCATCAGGTGGCCTGGGCTGTTCAGTGACCAAAATCTACAGAGCTCTCCTCAGGTTGGTTCCTTCCTTCCACCCGTTTTGGCACAACCAGGAGCTCTGGGTTACAGATCTGCTGCTCCAGAAGAATATTCTGGAGTGCAATAAATGTTAACCCTGTCATGATGAGGCACAAGCATCAGTTGTAGGGACCTGTTCACTCTTGGCCTGAGACTTCAGTGTTCCTCCCAGGCCCCTGTGAGGTGTCTCAGGGACATGGTGGCAGGTTGGAGCCCCCACACTACGTGCTGCCTGTGCCCCTGACAAGCCATCACTGGCAGTGGATCTGGCTGATCTCTTCTGTGCTCTCTTTGACAGGGTCATGGAGCTGATTCCTCCTCGCCCTGCGCTGCCCCGCCGGCCTGAGGGAGCCAAGCAGGTACGTGTGAGAGGCTGTGGCCTTGCCACCACTCTGCCACCCCATCTGCCCTCATCCCTCTCACACAGCAGAGTCCATTCCCAGCCCTGCAGCAACATGAGCTTTGAAGGAGGGTGATGAGGGCAATAGATGAGGTTTGAAGAGGATGATGGTGCAGGGCCACAGAGGTGGTGAAGGCTCTAGAGGGGAGTAGAGCCATATGAGGAGTGGTGAGGTACTTGGAATGTTCAGCCTGGAGCAGAGGAGACTGAGGGCAGAGCTCACTGGGAGCTGCAGCTCCTCCTGAGGGGTAGCTCCAATCTCTGCTCCCTGTGAGCAGGGACAGGACCCAGGGAATGGCTGGAGCTGTGTCAGGGCAGGGTCAGGCTGGAGATCAGGAAAGGTTCTTCCCCCAGAGGGTGCTGGCACTGCCCAGGCTCCCCAGGGAATGGTCCCAGCCCCAAGGCTGCCAGAGCTCCAGGGGGGTTTGGACAGCGCTGCCAGGGATGCACAGGGTGGGGTTGTTGGGTGTCTGTGCAGGGACAGGGGTTGGACTGGATGATCCTCAGGGATCCCTTCCAAGTCAGGATATTCTATCGTTCTATGATTCTATGAAATACACAGAAAAGGAAAGTTCTGGATGTGTTATCTCCACAGTAGTGTGCCTTGGGAACCCATTCATCACTCATCCCATACAAAGGGAAGAGATGAAGAAATGGAGCAAAGGGAGGGAAGGCAGCCATGGGGGAGTATTTGGAAGGAAATGGAATGCTGGGAAAAGAAGCTACCAGAACCTTATGTTCATCCTGGGCAGTCCCAACAGTTTCTTGTCTCAGACCAGTCCATGGGCTTCATCAGACTCAGACAAACCTGAACAGACTCAGCCCTGACCACTCTCAGGTCACCCAGAATTTTTGAGGACCAAGATTATGGAGATTACAGGCTCAGCTGAAGAGGGCTGGCCTGAGGGTTTAAAGGCTCCCAGTAAATGAGACAGATTTTACTCACAGCCAATTATATTGCTGTAGGAGAGATAGCAGTGACTGGAATACTGGGTTCTGATGGAAAAACCTAGCAGGAAGGAGCTCTTTTATGTTTACCTGTAGATGCTTTCTCAGCCCTCAGGCGTGGACAGTAAAGGCTGTGTGACAGACTAATTGAGACTTGAGTCAGGTGGAGTTAATGGGAGGTGTGGGCTGTGGCAAATCAAATACATATCAAGGTTGATTGCATAAGTGGCTTGTGAAATTTATTTATTTCTTTCCTAGGCAGTGGAAGATTATCACAAACGTGTCACCAGCGTTGCTGTTGCCATCCTGAGTGAATACCATGAGCTGTTTGGGAAGCAGCTGCCTGACCAGGGAGTGATAGACCAGGAAACCCTGGAGGAACAGAAGCGTCAGCTCAACTACGAGCTCAATACCTCTGGGAAATATTTTGCTTTTAAGGAACAGCTGAAGGTAAAGACTCATTTGTCCTTCCTCCTTCCCTGCTTGTTCTGTCCTGACAGTTTCTCAGTGAGGAACTGCTGCTCTGTGGTGGTAGCTCAGGATGATGTGGTGCTCCAGAATCCTTTCCTGGCACCTGGGGCTGTTGCAGTGGGCACTGGGGGGACAGGATTCCCCTCTAATGGAGCAGGCCCAAGCTGCTTTGGGCCCAAACTACCAGAACACTCCCTGTCAGTGGGAGCTGGTCACATCCACTTGCCCCATGCTCATAACTTGAGGAAGGCAAAGCTGGCTGCTCTCACATTCCCAGATTCCCAGTCTGCCCTGCCAGGAAAAGGAGGTTCCCCTCTCTCAGCTGCTCAGCCTTGGCCATGCTCTGCCTGCAGACCCTCTCTCTGTGCTGAGGGGATGAGCCTTTCCCATGCTGTCCCTAAAGGGTGTGTCAGGGAGGTGGGAAAGGAGTTCCCCCTCGCTTGCTTTTTTTACTGGTATCAGTGAGGTGTTGGGTTTATTCTCAGAACTAAGCTGGAGCTTCAGGCACAATGAGTATGTTCTGTCTCTGATTATGGAGGGCACAGGGGGAACCTGCCTTGTCCAACAGTCCCATGTCTCCACAGTATTCTGTGGTGAAGATTGTGAGGGAGAAATACCTGAAGACCACAGAGTTTGAGACCCAGGAGCAGCTCCAGGCGTTCCTCAGTGAGCTCTACGTGTACCTCGTGGACCACATGCACATTGCCCTGAACAAGGTAGGGGCAAATCTGGGTGTCTTGGGCCATGACTTTACCATGGATTCAGGGCAGGTGAAGGACTTTTGCCTTCAAGACAGAAGCAGGCTCATGTTTGCACCTGCAGAAGTTGTCACATATGGACCTTGAGCCACACTCAAGGCCGGGTCCAGTGCATGTGTATCCCACTGCTAGAAAATCCTGATGGTGGGGTATGTGTGACATGCCACTGGTAAAGCTGCTGCAGCTGGCACGTGGTGAGGGTGGCTGGGCAGAGCACAGACCTCCAGCATGAGCTGGGGTCACCAGGGAGTGGCCCCACAAAGGTTTGTTATCACCTTGGTCTAGGGAATGCTGTAAACAATCACAGAATCACAGACTGGTTTGGATTGAAAGGGACCTTAAAGCTCATCTCATTCCACCCCCTTCCACTGCCCCAGGTTGCTCCAAGCCCCATCCAACCTGGCCTTGGGCACTGCCAGGGCTGGGGCAGCCACAGCTTCTCTGGGCACCCTGTGCCAGGGCCTCCCCACCCTCCCAGGGAACAATTCCTTCCCAATATCCCATCCAACCCTGCCCTCTGGCACTGGGAAGCCATTCCCTGTGTCCTGTCACTCCATGTTCTTGTAAAATTTGACATTGCCCTGTCCCTGTGAGGCAGAGGTACCTGGGGCCTGCTGCCACACTGGGATCACAAGAACCATCCTTCCCTTCCCCTGGGCTACCAGCTCCTCTCTGATGAAGATGTTTCTCCTGCCCCTCCATCCTGCAAGACCCAGGAGCAGCTCTTGCTGTTTGCTCGTGAAGCAGAAGCCAACAAGGACTTGCAGCTGGCCTCTCTCTACCACCAGCAGGTAAAGCAGCCCCAGTGTTTCCCTGCCCATCACCTGCTGGGCTGGCACAGCATGGCAGTGGGGCTGCTGCTCACAGCTCAGCCAGCCCAGACTGCTGCAGGGAGGCAGGAGCTGAACGTCACCAGGATACTCAGGCTGAAGGGGAGGGATTTTCCAGGGAGATGCTGCTCTCTGCAGGATGTGAGACTGTCCCTGACCAGGTCACCAAGGACTCCAGGGGGAAATAGGATGGGCTGGTCCAAAAGGAGTGCTGGTCAGTACTGGGGACACTGGGCCCTAGGAGGGGTCAGCTGGACCTGAAGGACATGTGTTAAGTGGAGGAGGCTTAGAGGTGGAGAGGCTTCCAGCACAATCCAAGTTAAGGGACACCCTTTAATGTGCTAGACAAGGGCTTGATTCCTGCCAAACAGGGCTGGGGTGGCCAGGAAAGCCATGGTCATTCCAGAGTTGTGTGCCCAGTCCATGGCATGAGCCTGACTGCAGCAATGGTCTGTGTTCTCTAGAGGATAGCTCAGGACCAGCACAACATCCAGTCCTGGCTGGACTATGGAGTCTTCTGCCTGCTGCACAAGGACACCACCAAAGCCCAGGAGTGCTTCCAGCAGGCCCTTTGCCTGGACCACCAGCACATCCAAAGGTGCTGAGTGCTCCTGGGGGTGGGTGGGGAGGGTGGGGGTGTCCCCCACACCACTGCTGGGGCCTGCAAGGCTGACTGCTCTGACCCTGCCCAGCCTGCTGCTCTGTGGGATTGTGGCTGTCATGCTGCAGCACTATGAAGAGGCAGAGGTTTTCTTTGAGGATGCCTGCTGCTTGAAGCCATCCAGCATCATAGTCTGGACCATTTCAGGTACAAAAGCAAGCCAGCCTGGTGCCCAAGGTGTCCCTGTAGAGCCAAGCATTGTTCCTGCCCCCAGTTCTCTTCTTACTGCCCCAATCTGAGGGCTAAGGGAAGGATTTTGCTGAGGGTCAGGTGTCTGCTGATGTTGCTCTGTGTCCCACAGGTTTGTTTTATGAGCTGCAGAGTAATAATATTCAGGCAGAAAGGAACTTCCGTGAGGCTAAGAAGCTCCTGAGAGCACAGCTCGAGGAGGAGAGGAGAATCCTGGAGGCTGCTGAGGGAGGAGAAGGGAAAAAGCCCAGTTCTCCCAGCACAGACACAGAGAAATGCCTGCCAGGTAATGGGCAAACCCAGGAGCTGCCCTGGCACCAGCAAGGAGGGGCTTGGAGCAGCGTGGAATGTGGTGAATGGTGGAGGCAGAGGAGAATTTTTAAGAGAAGCACAGAGGGCAGAGGTAGAAGATGTGGACTGTGAGCTAGAACAGAATGCCATGGAAGCTGTCTCTGTGAGTTCCCAGCACAGCTCAGAAAGCTCCCCCTCACCAATCCAGAGGGCAAACCAGCTGCTTGGCAGTGACCTGAGGCCAGGGCTTCCTCTGCAGCCTCTCTGAGCCCAGCCTGAGCCCAGCCTGTCTGTCCCAAGTGCCAAATATTTGGCCAGGCTGCAGGAAATGCTGACTGGCTTTATTTTTAACGTTATCACCACTCATGCACAGTGCCTCAGGCAGGCAGGCTCGTGACACATGAGGGTTTTTGATTATGAGGAGAGGGATATTCATAGAACCATGGCATGACTAAGGTTGGAAAAGACCTCCAAGATCATCCAGTCCAACTGTTAACTCAGCTCTGCTGTGTTCACCACTAAACCATGTCCCAAGTGCCACATCCACACAGCTTTTGAACACTTCCAGGGATGGGGAGTCCACCACTGCCCTGGGCAGCCTGTGCCAGTGCCTGACCACCCTTTCAGTGAAGAATTTTTTCCCTAATACCCAGCCTAAACCTCTCCTGGTGCAATTTGAGGCCCTTTCCTCTCATCCTGCCTCATTTATGCCTGTTTCTGGCTTCACATGGAAACTGTGTCCTCAAAACCCCAGACCCAGCGTTGCCTCCTGTAAAGAAATTTCTTCCCAGCTTTGAAAACCTGAGAGGTCTTTTATATTTCCTCTGTTCCTCATTTCTTGTGGAATCATGTTCTAAATATGGTAAACTCTTTCCACCTGATGGTTGTTGGGGGTTTCTTTCCAGAGAAGATTCCAGATGGCTCAGCTGACAAACAGCCAGAGGTGGTGGAGCCTGCCCCAGCCTGTGTGACACCCAAGGAAGAGGCTACAGCACCAGAAGGTTTGGGAGTGGGGACCTGGAGAGCCCAGTGCTGGGAGATGGCCTGGTGGGAATGCTGGGGAGTAATGTGGGAGCCATGAGCCGTGGCCACTGTGATGCCAAGGCCTGTTGTCTCTCCCTAGGCAGGGAATCTCCAGGCAAAGCAGGCTCATCCCGATTTTCAGAGCAGCACATCTCAGGCTGGCTCTCCCCCTCATGTCACTGCACCCTGCAGCCTTCCTTGGCTGCTGGGCTGTCTCCCTCCTGAGATGCCAGCTCTTGAAATGTCCCTAGGGATGCCCCCTGGTCCTGTGGTGGGTGATCTGCCTCCTGCACAGCCCCACTCCCCCGTGCTGGTGGAGGTGGCAGTGCTGGCTGCCTGGTTGGTTTGGGGAGGCAGGAGTCTCACTGTGGTTATTTCTGTCAAGCATCATTCATAAATTCCCACCTTTTCTTCCTCTGACTGTGGACTGGAAAAGTAGTGGGTCAGGAGCATCATTTCTTTTCAGATCTCTTAAGCCCTTCAGAAAGAAATGCTGAGTTAATCTCTGCTTCAGCTTCCCCCGCCACCTTCCTGGGTTTTACACCATGCTGCTGGGATTTCTCTGTCCCCACTGGGATCTCAGATCCTGCTCTGGCTCCAGTCCCCACTTTGGGACTGACAGAGGCACGTTTTCTTGCAGCACCATGCCCTGCTCCACGGCCTCAGCCACCCCCCTGCACAATCTTCATGAAGACAGTGGAATTCCTGATGCGAGTCAATGCTGTCCCGGTCAGTTGAACAGGGAGTGGAGGAGTGGGGAGGGAGGTTGGTTTATTCCCAAAGAGCTCCAGCCAGCCTCTTTCTTGGGCTCAGGGAGTGAGCTGTGGCCACTCTGGCTGCTGAGCACAAGAGGGCCAAAGCCACCACTGCCCAGAGATGCAAAAGTGTGGCCAGGCAGAGCATTGAGCCCACGATGTGGACACACACCTTGGGGTGTCCAGGCCAGCCCTGCCTGCTGCAGGGGGAACAGCCAGCTCAGAGATGGTGCAGGGTGCTCTCCTCTGGGCACTCAGAGATGGGATCCATTATGGTGACGCTTCCAAGATGCCTGAACTCCTTTGATTCAGGCACTTGTGTATATCACAGTCATATTTGTGTCATCTGTGGGCTGTCCCTGTCCCAGCCAGTTACCTCTGGGATCTCTCTGGTTGCCACATTGTGCTACCTGCCTACATTTTACATGGCAGAAAGAGTTGCCTAAAGCAAAACACAGCTAGAGGGAATTATGGAATGGTTTGGTTTGGAAGGGACCTGAAAGTTCATCTCATTTCAACCCCCTGCTATGGGAAGGGACACCTTCCACTAGACCAACATTCAGAGGAGGGGAAAAAGCAATCTCCTGCGTGTTTTCTGTTTGTGGAAGTCAGCCAGGTGCCAGTCAGCCCCCCTGCCCTGTCCTGCTGGGGTGTCCTTGGTGTCCCTGCTCCGCTAACCACGCTGTGCCCTTCCTCCCCAGTTTGTCCAGAAGGCACTGGCCCACGAGCTGCTGAGCCTTCAGGGAGGCCCCAGCTGTGCCTATTTCCTGGCACTGACCTGGACCCAGCTGCTGCAGGAGGAGCTCCCCAGCTGTGAGCAGTGTCTGCGTGAGGCCGCGCGCATCGACCCCCTGGTAATTCCCCGAGCGTTCCTGAGGGAAGGCACTCTGTGTGAATCCCTAGGGGAATGTACTCTGTGTGAATCCCTGGGGGAATGCACTCCGTGTGAATCCCTGGGGGAATGCACTCTGTGTGACCCCAGAGCCCCCGCTTCATTGCCACCTTACCACTGCAGTGTTAGTCCAGAGCATTTCAGCAGGGAGGGCAGTCCCACCGGGCTGTGGCTGCAGCACTGCCCTCCTTGTAATGCCATCCTCATAGGCCTCCTGCCACCCCCTGCACAGACAGGCAGCACCTCAGAGCCTGTCTGCCCTTCCCTCTGCAGCACCTGCCTTTCTTTTCCCTTTGAATGGGAATGTGCTGATGCTCTGTCCCTGGGTGGGTGAGTCAGGCTCTGTTTCGTGGGAAACAAGTTTGCTATTCAGCAGAGAGGGAAGGTGGTTTTGGGGAGGCAGGTTGAAAGGAAGGCAGGGGAAAGGTGACACCTGGGAATGCTGTGTGCAGGCAGGACACTGGGCAGGGAGCTGGAGAGGGATCCCACTGTTGGTGTCCTGCAGGCAGCCCACTGACTTCAACTCTCTACATAAAACCTGACCTACTATTGTAGAACCATGGAATTGTTTAGGTTGGCAAAGCCCTCTAAGATCATCGAGACCAACCACTCCCCAGCACCACCACGTTCACAACTAAGCCATGTCCCCAAGTGCCACATCCACATGTCTTTTAAATCCTTTCAAGGAAGGGGACTCCAGCACTCCTGGGCAGCCCCTTCCAATGCCTGACCACCCTTCCCATGAAGGAATTTTCCCAATACTTAAACCACATCTCCTCTGTCACAGCTTGAGGCCATTTCCCATTGTCCTGTCCCTGTTCCCTGGGAGCAGAGCCAGACCCCCCTGGCTGCCCCTCCTGGCAGGAGCTGTGCAGAGCCAGCAGGGCCCCCTGAGCCTCCTTTGCTCCAGGCTGAGCCCCCCCAGCTCCCTGAGCCCCTCCTGGTGCTCCAGCCCCTTCCCCAGCTCCTTTCCCTTCCCTGGACACGCTGCAGCCCCTCAGTGTCCTTCCTGAACTGAGGGGCCCAGAACTGGACACAGCACTCGAGCTGTGGTCTCAGCAGTGCCCAGTCCAGGGCCAGAAGCCCTTCCAGCTCCTGCTGGCCACACCATTGCTGACACAGCCCAGGGGCCATTGGCCTTCTTGCCCACCTGGGCACACCTGGCTCAGGTTCAGCTGCTGCCAGCCAGCACCCCCAGGCCCTTTCTGACCAGCAGTTTCCAGCCACTCTGTCCCCAGCCTGGAGCACTGCAGTGGGTTGTTGCAATAATATAATTAAACACTGCTCAGTTCCTCCTTTCTGCTGCTTACAGGTGTCCCAGCCCCCCTCCCAGGTGTTTCTCCCATTTATGTCTCACTCCTGTTTTTTTGTGCACAGAATCCAAATGTCTGGGCTCAGAAGGGGCACCTGTGCTACCTGAAGAGGGATTTTGACAATGCAAAGGATTGCTACGAGCGAGTCCTCAGCTTTGAGGAGGATGCTGAGGACATGCACTTTGTCTACCTGCGCCTGGGCTCCATCTACCTGGAGCAGAAAGAGGTGAGGAGCCAGCAGGGCTGTGCAGGGGAGGTCACCTCAAAGTGAGTCACTGCCCCAGCAGTGCTGGGCACAGTTCCAGCCCCATGGAAGCGGGGTGTGTGGCACAGCCCTGTGTGGGGAGGGACAGGGATGCAGAGGGGCTGTGGCACAGCCCTGTCTGTGAGGGACAGGGATGCAGAGGGGCTGTGTGGGCAGTGACAGGGATGCAGAGGGGCTGTGTGGGGAGGGACAGGGATGCAGAGGGGCTGTGTGGGGAGGGACAGGGATGCAGAGGGGCTGTGTGGGCAGTGACAGGGATGCAGAGGGGCTGTGGCACAGCCCTGTCTGTGAGTGACAGGGATGCAGAGGGGCTGTGGCACAGCCCTGTCTGTGAGTGACAGGATGCAGAGCTCCTGCCCCTCCCTGGCAGTACGGCCGGGCCAAGCACACCTTCCTGCTCGCCTGCGACCACTGCGCCTCCTGTCTCACCTGGCTGGGCGTGGGCACCGCCTGCTACAGGGTAAGTGCAGCTGCCTTCCTGTCCTCTGGGCTTCGGTGGCTGCCATGGGGGGCACAGAGCTGGCTTTTGCAGGATCCCCTTGGTTAAAGCAGCCCTTGGCTGCCTGCTCCCCAAAGCCACCATGTCCTGTGTGCTGTCACAGTCCCAGCGTGGCACCTGGACGATGTCACCTCCGGCAGCTGCTCTGGGAGCAGCCATCCTTCCCCTCATCCCAGCTCCTGCCAGCACCTCCTCCTTCCCCAGCCTGTCATGGCCCTGCTCCCAGTGCCTGCCTGCACATGACCTGTGTGTCACCACCAAGGCACCAAGTGAGCTGTCAGCAGGGAGGAATCTTGGTGCTTTCCCTGTCCAAGGGAATCCAGCACCTCTGAAGGGCTGCCAAGGACACCCAGCCACCAACAGCGTGGTATCTCCCGAAGGGACACCTTGCCAGGTTCCTCCAAGGGAGTTTGGCTGAGGGAAACAACCAGGGAGGGAATCTGAATTCCTGTTTCCCCCTTGGCCAACTGTTCACCCCCTGTGAGGCTGTGGAATCAGGTCAGGGAGGTGAGTGGTGGCCTGGGCACCAGCTACCCCTGCCTATCCAGAGCTGCTGCACAGTTGGAACAGGGAGCAGGACCACAGCTGTGTGTCCTTATGGAGCTGAATTGCTCGTTTCCTGGAGGTGAAGCTTTGTGCTGCTTTCCTTACAGCTGGAGGATGATTTGGAAATACTGTGTGATCCCACAGGGGTCAGGGGTGGGAAGCTCATGCTCCAGACTGGAGAGCTGGATGCTGGCACTGAGGAGAACTCCTTGTCTGTGCCCCAAATCCTTTCCCTGCATTTCTATCAGGGAAAACCTGCTAGGAGCTTTTGTTGCACTGATTTCTTCTGCTGTTAGAGTGATGCCTGTTCCATTGCCCCTCATGACATCCATGCCTCTCCTTCTCTCCCTGAAGCTGGAAGAGATGGTGGAAGCAGAAGATGCTCTGTCTGAAGCCAATGCCCTGGATAACACCAACGCTGAAGTGTGGGGATATCTCGCCCTCATCTGCCTGCACGTGAGTGCCCAGCCCCTGCCAGTCTGACACAGGGGGGAGCCTTGGAAGGGTTTATTGGGGAGTTTATTGTTATTTCCTCACAAACTTAAAGTGCTGCTGTAGAGCTCAGTGATAGAAAGATGGGGGGCCGTGCTCAGGGAAAGTGAAGTGCTTGGATGGCAAAAGCAGTGCCCTGGGGAGCCCCTGTCCTCCCTGATGAGCTTCTTCCAAACGTCATTTCACTGAGATCCCTTGTCTTTCCTGCCTGCTGAGGCACTTCCAGTCCTGGGGTCAGTTTTGGGCCCCTCATGACAAGACAGACATTGAGGGGCTGAAACATGTCCAGAGTAGGACAATGGGGCTGGGGAAGGGTCTGGAGCCCCAGGAGTGGCTGAGGGGGCTCAGCCTGGAGAAAAGAAGGCTCAGGGGGGACTTTCTCTCCAACTCCCTGATAGGAGGGTGCAGCCCCCCCAGGGTGGGTCGGGCTCTGCTCCCAGGGAACAGGGACAGAACAAGGCGAAACAGGCTCAAGTTGTGCCAGGGAAGGTTCAGGTTGGACATCAGGAGGAATTTCTTAATGGAAAGGGAGGTCAGGCGCTGGCACAGCTGCCCAGGGCAGTGGTGGAGTCCCCATCCCTTCGGGGATTTAAAAGCCACGTGGATGTGGCACTTGGGGACATGGTTTAGTGGTGGCCTTGGCAGTGCTGGGGAATGGTTGGATTTGATGGTCTTAAAGGTCTTTCCCTGCCTAAACGACCCTACGACTTGCCCCCCGGTGCTCTCTGTGCGGGCTGCAGGGCGGGCGGCAGCTGGAGGCCGAGCAGTGCTACAAATACACCGTCAAGGTTCGTGCCGGTGCCCCGCGGGGGCAAGCCGGGTGTGCGGCTGTGGGTGTCGCAGCCGAGCCACCCACCCTCCCGTTATCTCCGGGATAACCTGCCGGCCCT
>VZRZ01006509.1:0-11847 GCA_013398175.1 Climacteris rufus
ACCGGGAGCCCCGGCAGGGTCTGACGAGCCGCCCGGCCGGACCTGGCCTGTGTTGCAGACGCGGATGCAGAGCCTGCAGCCGGAGCCCGCCGCACGCTACCGGAACGTGCTGGAGGCCCTGTGGCGCATCGCCCGCACCGAGGGCGTCTGGCGGCCCATGCGGGGCCTGAACATCACCGCCACCGGCGCCGGCCCGGCGCACGCCCTCTACTTCGCCTGCTACGAAAAGTTAAAAAAGACGCTGAGCGACGTTATCCACGCGGGGGGCAATAGCCATGTGGCCAACGGTACCGGCCCCGCCACGCCGGGGTGGGAGTGGGGAGGGAGCGGCAGGTGTGGCGGTAGGGCGGCCCGGTCCCGCCGCGGGGTCGGGGTACCATGGATGTCCTAAAGCCCTGTGCTCTCTCCAGCCATGAGCCAGCTGCACGGTGCCGGGCACGGGGAAGCACCGCTCCTGCGCCTGCCAGAGCTGCTGCCAGGTATCTGGCGTGAAGCAGGTTAGTGGCCCTGGCTCGGAAGGATGCTGGTGGACAGGAGCTGCCTGCAGACAAGCCGGGACTGGCCATGCCCCCGTGGGTTGGCAGTGCCAGAGCTCGCCCCAGGAGTGCCACGTGGTTTTGGAGCCCGTCTCGCCATGGTGCCCGTTACTCGTCTCAAGGACCCACCACAGTAGGGAGAGCGTGGGGCTGAGGGGAGAGCAGGGCACACTGCGCTTGGCAGGCGTGCAGTGGAGTGCCACAGGCTTATCCACGGGACATGGGACACTCACCCTCCTAAGGGCCCCTGCCGGCTGGTGGCATTGGCCTGTCCCCCAGAGAGTGGGCACTAGTGAGTCCCGGTCAGCCCATGGGACTTGACAGCCTGTCACAATCCTCTCCCTCTCTTTCTTGATCTCACTCTGGGTGGGAACCCCTGAGGACCAGCCTGCCTTTTGAAGGGGAGATGGAGGCCGCCTTCAGATCTTATCCTTTCCCAGTGGCCTCCTCCTGTGCCTTGGCCGGGGACTTGGGGCTGTGATGGAGTCCCAAGGTCCCTCACCTTTCCCCCCCTCACATGTGGCAGTTCTTGTTTTGCAGGTGCAGCCGGGTGTGTAGCAACATTGCTCCATGATGCAGCCATGAACCCTGCTGAAGGTAACGATGGTCCTGGCCTGCCGGGGAGGGGAGAATCAGGGTCTGCCTGGGCCTTTTGGGTCCCCATCTTTGGCACAAAGGGTGCTCTTGTTACGTACCTGACTGCAAGGACTTTTTGGGGCCTGTGGTTCCAGTTAGGGACCCTGTTATGGAGTCTGTTATGGACAGGGTGGGTAGAAGAGATTAATTTGGGAGCACAGCAAACCCCAGCTTAGGAGGAGCTGGGAGGGCATGGGTCTTTCACCCAGGAGTTTGTGTGGGGGCTGTTACCTGGAGCAGGAGAGAAGGCAAGAGAGATGGGATCGGCACTGCTGAAGTCTTTCTCTAAGTGTGTGGAAGCTGAGCACTGCTGTGGTGAGACCTTGGGAAGATGTGGTATAGTCGTGGGCCTGTGTTCAAGAGGAAAATTAAAAGAATGTGGTACAAAATCATGCTAGAGAAGTTGGAAGAAGGGAGATGTTGTGAAATACCTGGAATATGCTGATTTTGATGAGCCTGGTATGCATGAAAAAGGCAAAAAGTTTGTAATTTAAGTCCATGAATATGGTGGGAGAAGGAGAAACAATGAGGAAAGGCCAGTCATTAAGGTATATTTAACTCTTAAAAGTGGAAGACTTGTGACAGTGCTGGCTGCAGCTGATCTGGGCCCAGCACGGTTCCTGCCTCCCCACTGCATGGCTGGGACCCCAAGATGCAGGCAGCTGCCAGACTGTTGTCATTCCTTCCCTGGAGCTTCTCTCACCATGACTGTAGTAGTTTATAGTCAAAACATTTTTAGCTCCTTGTGGTCACATTAAGATAGGGGGAGATAGAACAGTGGCAGGCTGTGCTCTGGGCTCTCCTGCCCAGCTCTTGGATGTGTTAAGAGGGGTTTAACATCTGAAGCTTGCCCTGGAGTGGCTGCATTTCGGCAGTGGTTGCTAACAGTTCCTGGCTGGTGGGCTCTGCAATGTGCTGTGGCTATTCTGGGCTGCTGTGGGGGTGGCTGGGGTGGGACAGTCTTACCCAGATCAAGAGCTGTCTGGGAAATAAGACACTGGATATAAGGGGGGTTCTTGGGACTGAGTGGTAGCATTGCAGCAGTGGATGGGGAAACAACAATTGCTTGGGAGCAAGGGTGGATCTGGAGTGTAAGTGGAGGGATATTGGGGTGTTCCCTGGGGCTGTGACATTTGTGTGGCTTCATAGTGGTGATGTCTGTGCGACAGTGATGCCTCGGCAGATGTAAAGGGCTGGAGTCCTGCCTGGAGACACAGGGCACTGGGGGTGCGAGCTGTCCTCAGCTCTTAGGCCACTGTGACCAAACTCCAAGCATTTGGAGGAAGCCTGGCTTCGTGTTTACCTTTCTCTCTCCTCTTCCCCTCCGTGCCTGGGTCCTGGCTGCTGCTGCTGCCACCGCCTGTCCCAAGTGGTCAAGCAGAGGATGCAGATGTACAACTCGCCTTACCAGCGTGTGATGGACTGTGTACGGGCTGTGTGGCGCAACGAAGGGGCCGGAGCTTTCTACCGCAGCTACACCACCCAGCTCACCATGAACATCCCCTTCCAAGCCATTCACTTCATGACCTACGAGTTCTTGCAAGAGCAGCTCAACCCCCACAGACAGTACAACCCAGGCTCCCACGTGGTCTCCGGAGCCTGCGCGGGGGCTGTCGCCGCTGCTGCCACTACGCCTTTGGACGTTTGCAAAACGCTGCTCAACACCCAGGAGTCCCTGGCCTTGAGCTCCAACATCAGTGGACACATCACAGGCATGGCTAATGCCTTCAGGACGGTGTACCAGGTGGGCGGAGTGACCGCCTACTTCAGAGGGGTCCAGGCCAGAGTCATTTTTCAGATGCCCTCGACGGCGATTGCCTGGTCTGTGTACGAGTTCTTCAAATACATCCTTACCAAGCGCCAGGAGGAGCGTCGGGCCGGGAAGTGAGCCAGAGCCAAATACCATTCCAGACCTGCCTCACATCCCCTCCTGGTTTATCTTCTGACCCCTCTCCCTTTTGGTTTGGTTTGTGTTGAAGAGAGGGGGCAGCGAAGCCCTTTGGGGTTTAGCAATGCCATTTTTTGCCTGTGGCTGTTGCAGCTCCGCTCAGGCTGCACAGCTTGCTCTCTCCCAGGGTCCTCCGACATGTCCCACTGGGAGCTGCAGCCCAGGTCACATCCCCTGGCACTTTGGTGGAGCTGTGCTCCTGTCTTTCCCTTAACCACATCTCACGCAAAGCTCACCCCTCCTCAGAGGGCAAGGTGAATGTCCTGCCCTGCTCCTGGCAGGGCCAAGCTGAGCTCGCAGTCACCAAGGAGGGGGTGGCTGCGGGGTGCTGGGGGCTTTGTCTGGCTTTTGGCTGAAGCAAAGTGTAAGCCTTGGCCGTTGTCTTGTAGCACGCACACGTGACGCTGACTGCCCCGATGGTGGTGGTGGTGGTGGGCGAGGGGAGGATGGCACTTGAGGAGGGAGCCTGTAGGTTTGTTTTTGTTCCTGCTCTTGACACCTCCAATAAAAACAGTTCTGCTCTGTCCTCATGTCCCATTCTTGCTCTGGCATGACCCAGCTCCCAGCACTGTGCCTTTCTGACTGTGCCTGGTGCTGAGCTCTTTTGATGGGTGCCAGAGCCCAGAGGGAAGTGGGGTCTGGGGGTGGCTGTGGGAGAAAGGGGCCTGCCTGACCAAGACACCCTGGCAGCATGCAGGGATGAGGGTGCTCCCCATCCCCTTTGGCTCATGGTCCATGGCCTGCTGCTGGTGTGGGTTGTGACCCAGTGGGGGAAGCTGAGGTTTATGCTTCTCAGCCAGGTGGTCACACACCCTCAGTCTGACCAGGGATTCTCAGGATGCTTCTAAACTGCTGCAAATGGAGGTGTTGGCAGGAGGGTCCCAATTTGTGCATGTCAGGAAGAGACAGGAATTTGGTGCTGAGTGAGTCTGTAAGGGTTTGTGCACCTCATGTAGGAGATTTGAGACTCAGCAGAGCTTTTGCCCCATGATTTTGAGTAATTAGACTAGTTTAATGCTTGATGACTATCTTAGAATTCTATCAGCACATTTGCTCAAAAGTGCTAGTATTTTCTCCAATCTAATGGTAATTAGTGGAATAACTTATTTTTATTAACATGTTCTTAGCTGTCTTGATACCAATTTATTTTAGGGTCCTACCCAACTGTAGAGCTGTGAGCTGAGCACCAAAGTATTGCCTCATTGTGCTGACCTGCCCCAGAGCAGAGCTCTGGGTTTCTTGAACAAGGTGCTCATGGGTGATGCCTGCCTCTCCCAGTGCGTGCAGGTGTGGCATGTGGCCCACGGTGCCATGCCCAGAGTCATTCCCTGGAGGAAATGCATTCACAGCTGTGGTTTGTGCTTTCAGTGGGTGTCTGGATCAGATCGGGGCTGCTCCAGAGGATCTGCTGGAATGGGCCGTGGTGAGGACAAAGAGGGTTTTTCCTGCAGCTGGAAAAGCTGCTGGGTGGGCAGGTGGGATGCATAGGGCCACTGGGCTCCAGCAGTGCTGGGGGGCTGGAGGGGAGGGAGCCTGCACTGCAGGGCTGCGTGCTTGACACCCTGCCCAAGCCCCAGCCCAGCCCCGGATCCTCCTTTCCCATATGCACCTCTCTCCCCCTGGTTCCTGAAGGTGCTGAGGGAAGCTGGGTGACTGCCTGGGCGATTTTTGATGGCTGCCTGGCAGGTCTGGGCTCCTTGGCACAGAGCACCCACAACCACAGCCACTGCTCTGCAGCCCGGGTCCACCTGGGTTGTGTGCAGTGCCCCCCCTCGGCTCCCTGGCATGGGCTGCAGACTCCTGGTCCCTGCTTCTTCTGCACAAGCAGAAGGATGAGAAACTCCTTAAAGACAAATGTAACTGGAGGTCAGGAAGTTCAAGTTTTCCCACCATTTCAGGAGCTGGGGCTTTAAGCAGTAGTCTGAGTATGCAAGATTTGGCAGCCCTGCAGCTGCTCCACCCAAGAAGGAGAAGCAGAGATGGCTGGGAGAGACCAGGGCAGGATTAGGTTGGAGGGCAGGGCATTAGACAGGAGTTTGCAGAAGATGGGTACAACTGGGCTTTGCCAGGACAGGGGTCTGCCCAGGAGCCAAAAGCTGTTGGCAGCAGAGCTGCAGCTTTGCCTTTAGCCCTCACCATGTGCTGGGGCAATGACAAACCCCATGGAGGGAAAGGCATACATGGACTGGAGCTGGGGGAAGATTCACACTATTAAATCTATCAGCTGCTGGAAGAAGCTCTATAAATGTCAGCGGGTGCAGGCATGATTGAAAGTGTCTCCGGGATGTTTCCAGGAATAACTGCCCACAGAAGTGCTGGGGGAGGGAGTGAGACCCCCGGGAACAGGGAGATGATAAGTCAGCACAGCCCAGAAATGCTGCTATGTGAGCAGTTGGCCTGAAGCGTTGCCCTGGCAAGGGCACAGCCTTTCTGGTGGCCCGGCGCTCTGCCAGCTTACCCAGCAGCAGCTGGGTGTTGCCCAGTGCAGGCAGCCCCAGCCCTGCAGCCAATGGCACTGCCTGTGATGGGTTTGGCACTGCAGGGGCAGCAGAGCTGCCATGGGGATTCCCAGATATCCCTTGGGCCAGGCCACAATAGACAGGAAAAATGCCATCCCACTGGCATCTCCATCTTCTGTGCTGAGTATCTGTCACAGACTAAGGGCTGGCCATGACAGAACGCTGCTGCTCCCCAGCTCTGCCAGGGTGGGGGTGTTCCCTTGCCAGGCAAACTGGTTCCTCTGGCACCTTTGGCATGAGGAGATGCCCAGAGGTAATGGAGTTATTGGCTGGTTCAGCTATGGCCGCTGCCTTTCCAAGGTCTGATAATGCCTCTTGGTGTAGCCACGCTGCTCTGCGTCTGTCCCATGGCCTCTTAGGTATTTGGCTGTGCTTCGAGTGAGATCTCTCCTCCTACAGCCTCTTCTGAGTAAAGAGACTATTTTTGGCTTTCCAGCAAGGAAGCTGGGCTCAGCCCTGCAGAGTTTTGGAGACAATCCCTTTTCCTTTCACTTCCCTGCAGGATCCCCATCCACAGTGCAGGCAGGGATTTGGTGCCTTGCCTTCCTGTGTCCAGCTGCCCCTCGAGCCCTGTCCTGCCCCTGGTGCTGGTGTGTCCTGGGTGGGGTGAGCCCCGCAGCCCCCGAGCAGGCAGAGCTGGGAAGCACCACTGGCCTGGCCCTGCTCCAGGTGATAGATCCGGGGCTGCCGCAGCTGTGCCGTGGCACAAGCCCAAGTATTTCAGGCAGCCTGAGGCTGCAGTGCCAGGAGCAGCTCAGGAGCCCCCAGCTGCCTTCCTGGGGTAACTGGAGATGACTGTACTCCTGCAGGTTAAGGGCAGAGCTGGGGTGAGGGAAGGCAGGGGGAGGAGGGCTCATCTTACTCAGAGAAAGAAAGGGAGTTCTCATGTGTGTCCATCCCATACCTTCAGCTGGGGCCAGTGGGCTCCTGAGCTGCTCCTGCCTTCATGACCCCACACAGGATACTGGGGTCCCAGCCCTCAGGGGCTTTTGCCAGCTTAGCTTGGGGGCAGGCGGGGGGGCAAGGGCACTGCCTTACCAAACCACATCCCTGTGCTGTCTCTGCCAGCACCCTGGGCTGCCCTGAGGTTTCCTGCCCCACAGCCCCTCTGAGGGGGCGCCTGACAGCCCTGCTCGGTGGGAGGAGGTGGCTGGAGCCCGTGGGGAGCAGAGAGGTGGGCTCCCAGCCTCCCTTCAGCCCCAGCCCACCCTGGCTCTGGGATTCCTCAGGGCTCTGTCAGACCCCAATAAAGTTGTACAAGTTCTCATGACCTCCCAGCCTCGCAGCGGTGCTGAGTGCGAGCGCCGGGGCTGCCTGGACACAGAGCAGACATTGCCTCTGGTGCGCCTGGGAAACCCCCTCCCCTCCTGCCCCCCACTGCTGCCTGCGTTCGCCTGGGAGAGAAACTCTGGGCTGGGCTGGCCCCAGCCTGCCTGGCTCTGCCCAAGCATGGTGGTGCAGGGAGCAGCATGAAAGGCTATTTCCCTTTCTAGGCAGGGAATACACCCTGAAAGGTAAAGCTGAGGCTGAAAACCTTTCTTGTCTGTAGAGAACCACCAGAGGAAGCAATCCCGTGGGCTGGGCTGGAAGAGCTCCTGTCATGTGTGCTTTGATGGGGAGATATTGGAAATAGCCACGCTTAGTGCAGGGTTATGTGTCAGTCCCCATGAGGGACTGCAAAGTGGCATCCTGGCTGGAGCTGGGGTGTGGGCAGATGGCCTGCTGCCCTGGGCAGGTGGCAGAGGTGGGAGAGGAGCTGCTCCTGGGCTGGATGGAAGTGGCAAAACGTGGCACTGGAGTCACTCTTGCAACTGTCCTTACATGGGGGAGGACAGGGGGGACAGGTGTGCTGTGACACTGGAGCTAGCCTAGGTGTCTAGGTGAGGATGATCTAGGATCATCCTCAAAAGCAGCTGAAGCAAGGGCTGCTCCAGGAGATTGGTGGGGGCTTCAGCCCTAATCTCCCTGGCCCAGCACGCCTGAGATATTGCACTGGCAGCCAGTGTTAGCCCCAGAGAAAGCCTGCAATGCCCCCCGGGATGCTATGGCATTGGGACTGACATGAGAGCCTCCTGGCAGGCACAAACCATGCCTGGCACTAGGTGAGTGCCAGGAGAAATGCAAATCCAAGCAGCCTTCTTCTTCTCCGTCCCTGGCGCCTTTGGATGCCCATTAGACCTGAGCAGTATGTCATCTGGAGCATCGCCAAGGGCTATAAAAAAAGTAGGGAATTGGGCCAAAACTGGGCTGTGCCTCCATGTGGGACACAGCTCCCTCTGGTGAGGACGCAGCTGTGACAGGCACCAGGCGCTGGACACCACAGCCATCCCGTGTCTTTGGGCAACAACTCACAGAGGGAACGCCTTAGCTGGAAGCCATGGGCAGTGCCAGGGCATCAGGAGTTTTAGGTGGGCTCCTGGAATTAGGTGAATTGCATCGTTTTGGGACAGAAAAGATAATCAGAGCTGAAAATCTGCTGGCTCTCTCCCAGAGGCATGCTGGGTGCTGGGGCTCAGCTAAAAGAACACAGCAAAGCACAGCTGGCTAGCAAGGGAGCTGCATGGTGGCTGGAGGCTGGGGGGTAACGCTGGCCTTGTCCCCAGCTGTCCCCTCGCAGGGGGCACGGGTGGGTGCGTGCTTTTGCTGCCTGCACAGGCCCCAGCGGTGCTGCCCGGTGCAGCAATGCTCCCGCGGGGGTCGGGGCACCCCAGCTCCCGCAGGGCTCTGCCGTGGGGAGACACCAGCCTGCCCAGAGCCCACGCAACCAGCCCAGCCTTCCCCATGTCCCCTGTGTCCCACTGCCGTTCCTAGCGGGGACACGAGACCCTGCCCCGATGCTCCGCAGCCCTTCCAGCCTTGTAGGGGGGCTCGGGCACGCCCCAAGCGAGCCAACAGCAGCTGCAGAAGCGCGGGGCGGCGGGGACAGAAGGGTGTCTGTCGCTGCCTGGCCCCGGCAGCTGGCCGATAGATGGCGGTGCCGTATCTCGCTTGGGGACCGGCCTCGGCAGCAGTGTCCCTGTCCCTGCTGGCAGCCCGGGGGACCTGAGGATCCCAGGCAGCATCCCGGGACTCCGCTGGCCCCGGCAGCGCCCGCCTGCAGCAGCCCTGGGCGCGGAGAAGGGGAAGTTTTTGGGTTTTATTGCCTAGGCAGGAGATGGCGGCATGATGTAGCCGGGGAGGGCTCTGGCAGCACACGGGGACAGCTTTGACTTTCAGCAGCACTGTGCTCTGGAGGGGACAAAGATGCAGTCCCGCTCTGTGGACGAGTCACCTGGATCCCATGTGGGATCAGGATGGATCCCTAGTGGGATCAGGGTGGATCCCTAGTGGCAGCTCTGTGTCCGGTCTCACCATTGCAGGAAGAAGGAACAGCTAAAACATGCAAGGAACATCACTCTGCTTAGTCAGGTGTAGTTATCTTGTGATGCAGTGATTCATCCAAGGAAGGGAGGCAGGTCTCCGGCCCTCGTGCTCGCAGGTAGGGAAAGGGAGAAAACCTCGCTGAAGGCTCCATAGCACAAGTACAAAAATTTTAATATAATTACCTGATCCATGGCTGGCAACAGCTTTCTTGGCACTGGAGAGTTCTTGTGTGACAACCCCATATTGCCATTGTCAGGAGGAGCTTCCAGTATCTCTGAGACCTGGTGGTTCCACAGACCCCCAGTGGCCAAGCAGCCTTGGCAGCTCCCAGCTCATGGGCTGGGGTGGCTGCAGGGAAGGATCGGCAGAGCAGGAGCTGCCACTCCAAATAGAGGAGCAAGAGCCGGGCACCACCCCAGCAAACAGCTGAGTCCCCAGGCTCCCAATGCCAAGACAGCAGGAGGTGGCTATGCCCGAGCTGAAGCAGGTGGGACCAGAACTCAGTGAGGCCTGCCCAGATCCACAGGCAGCCTGGCCAGCCTCCGCACCCAGGTGAGCTCCTTTCTGACAGCAGCAAGTGGGTGGTGAAGAGAGAAGGATGAAGGATACGAGGAGAAGGGATTACCTCAGCAGTAGGGAGGGAGTAAGGGAAAAAGGTGTCGGAAAGGAGAGGGAACCAGAGCATATTTGTGGTGCTGCAGAAGGAACACCACTGCTCCTGTGTGATCCTGAGCATGATGAAAGACCACAGAAAACCAGCAAGAACTGGGGTTTAGATGGAGCCTCTCTAGGAACCACTGGACAGAGACAAGTCCTGCTCATGAGCTCCTCCTTGTCCAGGAAACTTGAACAAAAAACCCAGCTGAAGACTGCACACAGAGTGGGTCTAAGGCCCGCGAGTTAAAGCCTAGTTACCCCAAAAGTGTCTCCTTTCCTTTAAATCAGTGCACTTAGAGAATCTCATCCCTGTTTGAAATCAATCAGCACCTCCCCAGCTTGATTCCCAAACAGCAGGAAATCCCCCAATCAACCAGGAAGAAACACATGCCCTCCGCCCCTTGGCCATGGCCATCCCCATCCCTCCCTCCCTGATGTCCCTTTGGCTGTGCCACCACCACAGCAGGACCATGCTGAAGGCACTTCCACCAAAGATCTCCCTGCGTCTCAGCCCGCTGGCAGCATCCCGCTTCACCCTGGGGTGTGGGGGACAGGGTGCGTCATGGGCGGGTGCTGCCTCCAGCACAGCCACGCAGCAACTTCCCTCCATTGTGTCTCCCCTCCCTGGGCCGCCCGTCCAATCTGCAATCTCCCACCATCTCCCTCCCATTGGCCTCTGCCGGCTGTTCCTCCTCTTTGGAGCGCTCCACTTCCGCTGCCCTGCTCCAGGCGCTCCAGTACCGCTGGCTCTTTGTGCAGTTTTGTCCTCCCCACCAGCTCAGGGGTTTTGGGCGAGGTTCTGCAGAGGGATCCCTCCCACTACCCCCTTGCCCTTCCCCCCATCTGAGCTGGTGGGACAGCTGGGATCTGTCCCAGGAATGGGGCTCACTGTGGTGGACATCTAGAAACTTCCAGCGCCATGCGACTTCAGGCTGCAGCCAGGCCTCCTGGAATCCCCCGGCTGGGCGCTGTTCCAGCTCCGTGCAGGGAGAGAGTGGTCAGGGTTGTGACCAGGCACGAGTGGGGAGAGCACAGTACTGACCTCACAACTCTGGCAATGCTGGGTACGGTTGATGCTGGACAATGCTGGCACTGCCCAGCACTGCCTCTTGCAACGTGGCTTGGGGTCCCTGCGTGCCCTTTCTCTTTACAGAACTCTCCATGCTCTAGCGACTGTGGCTGCAAACATGGGCAGCACGTCCCACACCAGGGCTCTAGTCTCATCCAGAGCCTCTGGGTGCTGCTGAGATGCAGTGGATTTCTAATCAACTGCCATGTACTTTGGGGGGATGCATTAAGCTGGGAACTCCTCTCACACACCCTGATTTTGGAGGAGCTTCTGTTGTGGTTACGGTTCCTCTGGCTTGCACACCAAGGCATGAACTCACACAGGTCTCCTATGTTTGCAGACAACAGTCTGGCAGAAGGTGGAGGAAAATGCAACACTTTGCTCTTTGCTATGGCAGAGACAAATCTCCTCAGCCTGTCTGGGGCTGCAAAGAGAGCGCATTACCTTTGTTCTTGGCTATCCTGTTTCTACCCACGAGACCACAGGGCCTTAACCACTCATCTCGGAAAGCCAAGAGTGGGGCCTGGGCTTCCTCTCCTGCGACACCTTACTGCCATCCAGCAAACAATCAGCTGGGCGTGCCGCATCCTCTCCCAGCGCTGGCCCCGTGCAGCCCGCCGGCCTCGGGGTGGCTCGCAGGACAGCAGGGTGCCGTGCCGAGCCAGGCTGGGATCCGGGGCCTGCGGGCTGACCGCTCTGTCCCTGCAGTGCCGCAGTGGAAAGAATTTATCCGGTTCCTTGCAAAAAAGCGAACCCCAAAAGTGCACGTTCAGCTCGAATGGTGGGAATGTGCAGCGTAAAACACGGGTTTAATAGCGTGAACGGTCCTTACCTGCGGCTCCTGCGAGGGCAGAGCCTGGTCCTCTACTCGGGACAGAGGGACGGTCACACGACACACACGGGGAAGTCGGGGGAGGACACGGTGGGCAGCACTGGGTAAAGGGGATGGCATACCGAGCCCCTGGTCCGCGTCCATCGCGGCGGCTCCAAGAAGGTTCCGCTGGAAACACCTCCGGAGCTGCGGCGTCGCGTCCGGGCAGACGCGCGGGACGGCACGGGAGCGCTCCCGGCGCCTCTGGTCCCCGCTGCCGCCCGGGCTGCGCCAGACGAGGCTCTGCG
>VZRZ01006510.1:3665-17533 GCA_013398175.1 Climacteris rufus
GGCTGGCCACAGCCCAGCTGCCGGCACACCACCTGGGCATCCTGCAGGTCCCACTGGTCATCACACACCGTCCCCCACGTGCTGCCGTCGTACAGCTCCACGCGGCCCTCGCAGCCGTTCCTGCCGCCTGACAGCCGCACGCTGGCGCCTGGCACAGGGACCAAGGCACAAGGACAAGCTCACACCAGTCCAGCACTGTGCTGTCCCCACATTGTCCACTGCAACAGGGAGCCTGCATGGGTGCTGCAAAGCCCGGGATGGGTCTGGGGGGCTGGAATTACCTGTGGAATATGGCCTGGCTCTGGTGGGTGCTGGAGCTACGGATGCAAATAAGAATGTGGTGTCGATGAAAACGGCTCCAAACAGAGTCAGCCCAAGTCATGTAGCCCAGATGAGCCTGTTTCCTAAGACCCCCTGTCCTATGATTCCTATGACATCCTGCAGCGGTCTAACATTCCTCTGAAATGACCGTTGTGACTTTGCTGTTTCACACAATGAATAGTGAATGAGAGTGGACAGGGTTACCTGGTGTGCTCCCCTGTGCTGTGGTAGCTGTTGTCTCTGAGGTGGTCATCTCTGCTGAGGTGGTTGTCTTAGCTGCAGTTGTCATCTCCACTGAGGTGGGCAGCTCCACTGAGGTGGACAGCTCTGGTGTGGCAGTGGATGGCACTCTGGTGGACATCTCTGCTGATGTGGACAGGTCTGGTGAGGTGGACATCTCTGCTGAGGTTGTCATCTCTGCTGTTGTGGTCATCTCTGCTGAGGTGGACAGCTCTGGTGTGGCAGTGGATGGCACTCTGGTGGACATCTCTGCTGATGTGGACAGGTCTGGTGAGGTGGACATCTCTGCTGAGGTTGTCATCTCTGCTGTTGTGGTCATCTCTGCTGAGGTGGACAGCTCTGGTGTGGCAGTGGATGGCTCTCTGGTGGACATCTCTGCTGAGGAGAATGTTTCTGGTGTGGGTGTTAATGGCAGTGTGGTGGTCAGCTCTGGTGAGCTGGATGTTCCTGCTAAGAAGTACATTAGCGCAGTGGCAATGGACATGGAAATGGAAAACAGAGCAGGATGATTAATGGAGGAGGAGAGCATGGAACTCTGTCCTGTCATTTTGGGAGTCTCCCTGCAGTGCAATCAGGTCTGGGAAGGAAGTCCAGGGGCACTAAAGAGAACAGGAAGTGACAGTGGCCAGGGTTACCTGCTGTGCTCTCCTCTTCTGTGGTATCCACCGTTGCTGTGGTGGTCGTCTCAAGCAGTGTGGGCGACAATGATATGCCAGTGGATGACACCGTAGTGGTCATCTCTGGTGAAGTGGACATCACCCTTGGCACTGTGGTGGTCAGGTCCACTAGGAAGGACTTCTCTGCTCTGGGGGCTGATGGCTCCACGGTGGATGTCTGCCATGGGAATGCTGCCTCCCCTGCGTTGGTTGTTAGTTCAGGTGTGGCCATCTCCCCCAGGGGTGTCATCTCCTCTGTGAGGACTGTTGATGCGGACACTGTTGTGTCTCTCAGAGATCTTATTGGTTCTGTGAGTGTTGCCCCTTCTATGGAGATTGTCTCCAGTGTTGAGGCTGTTTGTTCTGTTGATGTTGGATCAGACTCTTCTGTGAATAAAGAAGAAAAACACCCCACACATGAGTGCTGTATTTGTGCAGTGGGTGCATCTGTGTGTTAGTTACAAGCCCATTCCTCAAGGATGAAGTAAAATCAAGACCAATTATTCTGATGGCATACTGGGGTCAATGGATAGACTGGAGGTGGGTAACAGCTGGTTTAAATTTTTTCTCGGAAGTGGTATTTCCAGATGGTAAGCAGGGTAAGGTTCTGGTGTGGCATCTGCTCCCAGCCCCAGAACACCATGTCCCAGGCACAGCCAGAGACTCTGCAGGCTCCTGGCATGGAGCAGGGAGCCATGGGGCTGCTGGCAGCAGCAGGGCTTGGACCTGTCACCATTGTGAATGCCCTTCTGCAGAGGATCAGGACATCCCCAGCAACAGCCTGGGCAGCGATCTTGGGATGGTGCTTGGTGCAAGGGCAGGAGTAGACCAGGCTGAATCATCATCAAATACCTCCAGCCCATTGAAGCCACTGGAGCTACGGATGCAAGCAAGAAATAAATGGCACTTAAAAGGGCTCTGAACATCTTACACATAGATTAATAGAGGTATTGTAACAATGTTTATTCTTTTCTTCCAAGTGCAAAGCCATGGTGTAGTTAGCACTTTCTTCTAGCATGGATTCAGCTCTCCAGACTCTTACTCTATAAGTAAATGTGGAAAACTGCAATATAGATATAAAACACCTGAACAAGCTGTTGTCATCAGCCATGCCTTGGTTCATGATGATCTGTTGTTTATTCAGGTGAAAATAAGATACAAATTAACTACATTATCCTGAAAGATAATGGGAAAGCAAAATGAAAACAGCAAGGTGACAGACTACTCAAAATGGATGTGTATTTTTAAAGGAAAAAGGCATTAATGGACCTAAATGAAGGAAGACTTGAAAAATATGGAAACAATCCAAAGTGAGTTGTGAGCTATGACAGTCTGGGTTGTGATTGTGAAACTATTCTTTCCCATAACAAATTAATTAAGAGTTCACCTAATCCCATTCCTCCCTGATAAACTTTGCCTAACAGACATAGCTTAGCCTCCAGTTTTGAATTGTTTCCTTATTGCCACTGCCAGGTGATTAGAAGGAATAATTGTCCTGCATATTTCAATGTATATCTGATCCTTAGGGCTTTTGATTGCTTTGTATGGATGAGCAAGCACAGTTTGTATATGACCCTAGTGAGAAAAATGTGAGTCCATGCTGGTGCCATGCTGATGCAGGGTCAGCAGAAGGAAGGACAAGATTGTTGGAAAAAAAAATAAGGGAGTACCTGAACAGACAACAGAAGCATCTTCATAGTGGGCACAGTTGTGTATCCTCCATCCCGTGTGATTACAGCGCAACAAGGAGACCTCATTTCCTCTGCATCTCACGTTGTCCAGCACAATGTCACCAGAGCCTTGCCCAAAGTATGCACTTCCCAGAGCTGCAATGGCCTTGCCACATCCCAGCTGCCTGCACACAACCTGGGCGTCCGCAAGGTCCCAGAAGTCGTCACAAACTGTCCCTGACCGCCCTCTGTAATAGATCTCAACGCGACCTTCACATCGGTGCCTTCCGTTCACCAGCTGGAGATAGGGCGCTTTGGGAGAGAGGGGATTGGGCACAAAATAGTCAGACAAAGGGGCTGGAAGGGACTGTAAGGAGCATCTATTCTGTCCTCTTCCCCTGTCGTCTCTAGAAGGTGTTGCCCAGCCCAGTATTAAGTGCCTGTGAGGACAGAGGTGATTGACACCTTTTTTACTCCTCTCTTCCAGTTCTCAAAATCAGCTCATGTATTTTATGCAAGATCCCTACAGTGAAGGTAGGCAGCAGGCTAAGCACAAACTATTTAAGCAAGAAAATAAAATCTTAGGAGAATTTTAAGGACCTAGAGTCCACACATCACAAACAAATTCTGTAGTTTGTAAGAGTAACATTAGTGGAAGAATTCCACCAATTGTTCTACAGAATGGATAATGGTCTCAACAGGTCTATAAAGATTCCAATAGGAATTCGGTGGTTTTATTTCTTTTATACCATAAAATGGCGTTATATTTTGAAATAAAGAAATAATCTATCATATATACAGCTATTACTGCTTTCATTCAGAGAAAGCCCATCTGCTTTTCAGTTTGAGTTATCTCATTTAGACATTTTGCTCTGACCAGCATTAAAAGCCTGATTTTAGAGATCCATTTTTGGTGAAGAAGTTTATTAAAGGCTTTACCACCAAGTGTAAGCAAGCAAATAAATGTTGTAACTTCAGATTTGCTGTATTTACACTTTGGAAATCGAAACATGCATGCTGCACTTGTTATATTTTGCTATTCTGCCAGGTACATATTGACCATGTTATTAAACACTGTCATCCAAAGCAAAACAAATCTCAAAAGTTAACAGTTCCAGGATTTCTTCATTGCATCTAAACCTTTGCTATTGGACTAGAAGTACACTCGAGATGGTGACCAAACTAAATTTTCCCTTATTTGTATGACTTTCAAAGGGTGAAGCTGTAAAAGTGCCACTTGACTTATATCTGACCTGTTCCTTCAAATATCTGCTTGAACACACACATTTTTGAACCTCACTCACAGGGTTTTTGAGACGTGAAACAGCAAACCTGGCTGAAAGTCAGAGTGGGATTAGGAAACTAAAGCCAACCTAAACCAGTTTTATTTGCTTTCATTCAAGGTCTGTCATCACTGTGAGAGGATAACATCCACTGGGTATGAAATTGGATAGGTTGAGTCCTACCTCACACTTCAGAGGTATCAACAAGATAAAAGCCTGTGATTATACAAATACAGCAAATACTGTGCCTCGGAGACAGAGGCAGAGAACAGAGAAGATCCAGAGCAGCCAGGGTGAGATGACTTACCAGCAGGAAAGCAAGGGACAGATGAAGAGAATTGGATGAGATGGATGATGGCAATATATGTTATCATCATGATGCTTAAATAACTCGTTAGAAAAATCATCAGCAATTATGCTAAGATACACATAGAATTATTTAGCTCAGAGTCACCCAAGCCACTTAGAAGACAGAAACTAATCATGAAAGGAAAAGTTCTATGACCATAGAAAATGTTGAACTAAAAACGTTTCATCTCTCATTATTTATGGATGTCCATCATTTACCCACAGTGCTAGAGTGTGAAAACTTAACTTGTTATATTTTGTTAAATTGTACATAGGACCAAGAAGAACCAAGTAATACAAGCAATATTAAATATATAGCACGTGTATGAACACATATTCTGGAATAAAATACACATTGAAAATAAATAACTAAATAAATCTTTCCATAATTCTTGGATCAGATTTCTGGAACTGGAAGAACAACTCATTCATGACATACTCACAGACACAGTTCTTGCAGTGATGCAATGCTCTAAGACGAGTACGACCCCGTGGCAGCAAAATAAACTCCACGAAATTATTCTTATCATCCACTCTGATGATTAGTTAATTATTTTAGTAGAACAAAACTCTGCAGTCTCTTTCATCCAGTTACCCCTTTATTCTTTTGCCCAAACCAAGACCAGCCTGAATCTAATTTCTGCTCTTGGAATCAACCAAGAGGACTCCAATAAGTCTTTATAATTTTTTCATGTGCCCTGGAACAAGTCTAAGTGGTTTACCTGTTTTGGCCTCCAGAACTGCTGGACCCAAAAAGAGCAGCCATGTCAAAATCATAGTGGTACCCATCTCATCAAGTTTTGTTGATAGAAAGCTCCTCACAATATATAGTTTCTATTTCTGAAGGGGAGTGGCTCTACAGGTTTCTTTTTCTGCAGGAGAACAATAAAACAACCACAGTCCTCTGATCTGAAACAAACATATGTTTGATTTGTTATTTAATATTTTGTAACTTCCTGGATTTTGCAAAAAGACAATATCTCAAGAGTAACTTTTTCCATTGCCTGGAAGGAAATATTTGTGCTACCACAGGTTTCACAATCATCTTATTGTACCAAAAAAATGAGAGCTCCTGTCCAAAGACACCTTTCAATTCTGGCTGATGAATGTCAGCATTTTTCTTCGATTCTCTGGCAGGTATTGGGATGGCAGTGGAAACTTGAAACATAAATGGGTTTCTTCCAACAAAGTTTAAAAAAGACTTTCCAACTAGTGTGGCAAATCTCCCTGGGGAGCCATCAATGTCCTAAAGCTTCAGCATACTTTAAAAGAAAGAAGATCAGACCTGGTGGTCCTGTTCAAATATGACTGGAGAGTGTCTGAAGAACCTTGCAGTAGAAGTCAACATCTCAAGTCTCATTACGAACCCATTCCTTTTTAGCACATTTAAGTTCAAGCCAAAATTCAAGTCAAGATTCACTGACAGACTGTGAAATTGCAAGGAAGTGTCAGAGAATCGGGGTCAACTGATACATTTTTGTGTAAATGCTGCAGAAAAGTCAGTAGATTTTATGCATAGTTAAGCAAATTACATAGGTTGAAACTTTATTTTATTCTAAAATTTCATTTGATCCTTTGAAGCAACAAATGAGGGGGGAAAATTAAGATTTCTTCAGATAACAGAAATTTCTTAATATATTCCTTGTTTAATTTTGCATAGTGACCATTACAGCTGTGTCAATGGTTACTTTCCTCTGTTTTAACAATTTAACAAGAAAAGCTGATGAACATCTGAACACTAAAGAGCCAGAATATTGTTCTCCATCTCATTCCTACCTCCACAGATGCCATGTCTTGGATGGAATTGTCACCGGTTAAAACTGTTGCCATATACAAATGTATTGCCTCCAGGGACAGTCATCAAGCATGAAGACCAAAACCCAGGGGGAAAGAGGATGATCTAAAACATCTTTCCACAAGGGCCAATATTATTGGAATGGAAGAAGGAAGTGCAAAATACAAGAGGCCAAAGATAACACTGGAAGCCTTGAAAGTGAACATTCAGAAGGGTAAATATGTTTCTTCTTTATTCAAACAACCACATTTGCACATGAATGAGGATATTTACACAACACCTGGTATTCACTATTCATATTCTTGTTTTGACACCTCAGTAAGAAGCAGAAAAAATTCAGTATATCTGACTGGCCAATCAAACACTGCAATCAGTGAGGCGAGTGAGTGATGGATCACAGTTCTTCTCCAAACTCTCATAATAACTGAAAAAAGTGGGGAGGAAGGGGAACACAAAAGGGATTCCCAGGGGTTCAAGTGTAAAAAAAAGTCTTGAGCTGCCTAGGTTAAAGAACAATATTGGTTAAATAATTAATTCTTCATTACATTTTTCACTAATAAATTAGTAATTTCAAAAATCTAGATATTTCTAGATTTATTTCTTTTTTTTATCAGACAATCTCTGAACAATAGAAATATATAAATAATTTGTTCTAATCAACCTTAATCAATTAATACAAATACCATACATCACATGTTTTCATCCTTCCCACTGCCTAGGTAAATCTCTTGTACTAACACATTTTTGTTCTCAAGGTCTACTTGTGGTAGGTTGAGGTATTTCCCAGCACGTCACTCTGTGAAAGAAGCTACACTGAACTTTGAAAACACTTTCTCTTCTGCTGACTATTGTGAGGACACTTTGCAAACATTCTGGGTTTTTTAAGGTAAAAATGAAAACCATTGAAAGGACAAACTAGATTAATCAGCTTTCACCCATGACTGTAAGAAAATATCTGCACTGTAATAAGGATATCCACAGACTTCTCCACAAAGGAATGATAGTCTGAATCCAGGCAGGAAGGTTTGTGGCAGAGAGATCATTCACCAGGCACATGTAGCTTTAGAGCATGACCCTTTCTTTATCATGAGACCCAGTTTTCTTGAATCCTGCATTTCTATAATGCTTGTGGATCAAGTGAGACAGCAAGAAGTGAGGATGAGTCTGAGACATCTACTACCCAAACAGTTTGGCAATGCAATATTTAATATGGAAACCAATGAACTTAGAACTTCTACCTTGCATTTTTATACAGCCTTGGTGTATCTCCATCTGGGACCCCTGGCTCAGACGTCTTAGAGGGAGACTCATCTCTAACAGGGACAGTGAGGGTTGGACACACCAGGATCTAGGCCTGGGATCTTTCTGCTTGTCTGGCCAAAATAACATTGAGAGAGTAGGAGAAGTGAAAAAAAACTGCCTTCAAGCTATGCCCTGCAAGATGGTGTGGTAGCAACACCACAGCAGCAAGGCCACAGCAGGAACAGGGACAGGAGAATACAGCAGGTCTGGGAAGAGCAGAGGGGAAGGTGCTGTTCTACAGTTAGGAAAGCCCAGGTCCAGGACATTCTTTGATGTGCTGAGCAGATGGCTGGATTACTCTGAGCCTGGGTGATCTCTGGTGCAGAGAGCAGATGAAAGGCACCTCAGCCTCCTGGGTTGCTCTGCCCTCCAAAGGTGGCTGTAGGCAGAGAGCAGAGGAGGACCCTCAATCCTTGTTCTTCAAGTGCAGAAGAAACTCACACTTTCTGTGTGCAGTGCCAGTCCCTACTTGTGTGATCCCTTCTCCACATCATGGAAGGTGATGAGAGGCATCCTGCAGTCAGGAAGAGAAGGCAGCTTGAAGGAACAAATGGTACAGGCTGTAGTGCTGATTCCAGTCAGAGCTGCCCTCATCCTCCTTGTCAGGTCAGGATCTCACCCAAGAGTACAGCTCACCTTCCTTACACGTCACCACCTTGGCTCACCTCACACGCAGGACCTCTGTTCCAGATGAACTTACCTCTTTCACAGCTGGCTGGAAAACAGGAAAGTCCTAAGAAGGACATTTCTCAATCAATACCAATGACCTTTCCACCTGTATTAAGTAGCTTCTTCCAAACAAATTCTTCCTTTTTTATTGCTTTTTATTTTGTTTTCACATGGGGATAGGAGACAGGTCACACTTCCTTATGGTAACTTACGTACATTCTCTCCCTCCCCTCCATTCCAGGTGTAGAAATGTGTGACAGCAAGAGCGGGAATCATTGCTTGGCAAAGTCACTTTGTCAGAAGCCACATTCTCCAACCTGGTAACCTTAGCCATGAGTTCACACACATAAGTGGTATGTTTGCAAGTACACACAAAAAAAACACTATTCCTCAAAAAACCATTTTCTTTCCTGCTTTTTTTAATCACACATTTACGTAACAGATTTTATTATATTCATGCTCTATACAAAATCTTATAAATGGCGTACATTTACTCAGAGAAACAGGCAATTGGGAAGAACCATGCTGCCCAAAGTCAGGAATGCTGTACAGGAATAATTCTTTATGCACAGCCCCTGAGCATTTTTGCTTATGGCTCATTAATGAGATTTTTTTTACTGCAGAGAAATAATTTTCTAGGACTACTTCTCAAAGTATCTCATGATGTTACACAGGGTGTTTCATCTGCATATCAGCAATGGCCAAAGAAGTCAGTTCTTCTTTCTCAAGTCACCTAAATCAGTCTTCTCAGACAGACACTCAGCCATGAGTTCAGCTGCAATGGCCTGAAATGTCCACCACTGAAGATGCTTATTAGGATGCTGGGATGAAAGAGTCAATCTTTCTTTACATCTTAGCTGTGTTTGGACTAGATTTTAAAGTCAGATTGATTTATAAATTCAGTTCATGGTAACATCAGGTGTAATCTTGATACATTTTCAAACGAGGTCTGGATGGTAGAATAGTTAAGTAAGAGTTGCCCTTCACACTGATTGCAAAACCAAATAATGAAGCAGGTGCCTGGTGAAAGTATCCTTCCACCTTCACACCTGGGGCTGCCTCTCACATCATCTGGTACGGGATGGGGTCCTGCAGTTTCCTCTTCCAAAGAAATCCTCCCACTGTGAGAACAGCAGCTACCAGCACCACGGTGGTCACAGCCAGAGGGACATGGGAGCTCGCAGCAGGCACTGAGCTCGGAGTCTCCCCCTTGGTCTGGATATCAGAGGGCAACTCTGTGCATAAAAGAGACAGAGAGAGACTCACATTTGTTTTCCTGAGCTAGTTAATCTCAAAGGTAATTAGGCAAAGAGAACTTGAGTAAAAATTCTCTAATCTGGACCTGAACAGAAACCAAATTGTTTTACTGCACATTGTTTCACAAATGATCCTGTGGCCATGCAAACCAAGTAAAGATTGGCAAGAAATTAAAGAGCAACTGGGAGTCTGCAATGATTACACTCAAAGACCTTAAGAGGTTGTTTTCTGATAGTGGGAACAGAAGCTACAGAGCACTGAGAAGCAGCATTTCCAGGAAAACCTAGAGACTGTTTGTTAATAAAAAACAGACATGCCAATCAGGCACAGACAGCTTTGGAAAATTAGTATAAATCCAGCAGGGAGATGAGTTCTATCACATACTTCTTCCTGCAGAACTGAATCAATTGCCATTTGACGTGCAGAACAAAGAATGGATCTAAACCATGATAGAAAGGAAAGAGCTTGTAAGCCTAATAGAAATATTTTATATATATAAAAAAAGTAATAGTCTTCCATAAGAATTATAGCAGAATTGCAAATAAACCAGCAAAGGCACATTTCAGAGTTGGATTTCATGTCTGAACTGAAATGCAAACACACAGTGACACACAGAGTCTTACGTTATTAAAGATATTTAAACTTACCAATGTTCCTGTTCTCAGTGTGAGCTTCCCGAAGCTGCACGGGTCCAATAACAACATTCATTTGTTTATGAGAAGAATCTGCGTTCCTCTTGAACCTACTAACACAGCCTTGATAGCAGTGGGAGGAGTAGTCCTGGTACCTGCACACTGCCAGCTCACACTGCAGGAAAACTGACGGGAATCGGTCCACGAACGAGAAAGCATTAAACCCAAACCGAGCAACATCGCCACGTGGTGAGGGGTAGAGAGCATAGGTAGAATCTCTGGGACACCTGGAAAGATATAAAATCAACAGATCATATATTAACTAATAGTTTCTCTTGAATATTACACCATTTCTGTGGAGTAAATTTCAAGGTTAAATATGAAATCAGGAAACAAAAGAGAAATCAACTGGATGAAATAAATAAGATGTGCCTGTAGCAAGAAGAGAAATTACTAAATGTACACAGCACAGAAATTTCATAGCTCAACAAATTTTGTGTTAACATGAACAGTTGAAAAATGACTAGTGGTTCTGCTGGTTTCTGCGTTTCAGGTGAGAACCTGTTTTGCATTTGCAAACAGGATTACCTATTTGAATAGAGGCCCCTGAAAGTTGTTGCTGAAAGATAAAGTTTCCCTTTCTATTCTGGAAGCACAAAACTAATTCTAGTATAATTTTTCTTTTAAGTAAATATGCTCTTTAGTACTTCAATGTACCTTGGTATAAAATTAAGCAAAATGGTTTAGGTTTCTGGAATAACAAGAAGAGGCTAAGGAATTTATCTTCCTTTTGAATAGACAGTTTTTTATTCCAGCTATGATGCTGTGAAACTCTAGTTGTGTTGTATGGAAATGTAGAGCCACTGACATCCCTACATTTTATACATCTATTTCAGAAACAGAGCCAAACCTCAATTTCTGCACTGCCTCCTTTAGTGAAATCTCAGTGCTTGACTGCATCTTCTGAAAGGCATTTTTTTTGTCATTCTGAATTTTATTCAGGCTTTGCCAAGAGGTTGTTCTTAGAACTATGTATTTGCCCTGAGAATTGCAACCAATGTACACTGGCCCTAAATCACCTCTTTCACAAATTAAGCTCTTTTAGAACTACCCGTAGAGACACTTTTAAAGTAATTCTTTACTAAATTCTTACCCATTTTTGATCAATTCATAGATCATTGTTCTGAAATCAGAAGAATTAGGTGATGCCACGCATGTGTCCACAGACACCACCAGTTTTTGGTCAGAGCTGTGAAGGGAAGCTTGGAGGAACAAATTCTGATTCATGTCAACATAGTATGGATAGTCATGCACTGGCCACTGGAAAGATGAGGAATTGTAGAATGTCAGGTTCACGTCGTATCTGCCATATTGGGTTTCACCAACATCGATGGTGTCGTCGGCAATGTACGTGACTTGCACCCAGGTGTTCTGCAGCATTTTGCAGGTGATGTGCAAGTGAAGGTCCTTTTGCCTCTTGATGACTGTACCAGGAGCAGACACTTTTATCACGTTGGAGTAGGTGATCGTTTCATTGTTCCCCTATTCAACACATGGAGTGTTAAATTACCACACATGGTCATGTTCACTGTAAATGTTGTGTGTCCTTTGAACTTCTGCATCTGCCAGGTCCTAGTAGCAGTCAGAAAGGATGTGTCATACTGAAAAATCCCAAGCATCCTGGATGAGATTGCTCACTTAACCCTCCCCTCTACTTCTGTTCTGTAGAACATCACTCTGAAATAGGTACAGGGAAGGATATAGGTACCCTGGGAAGGACAAGTAGGAATATTCAACAAACTTCAGCCTCCAGAACACCTGCTTCTTTTCTGTGTCTTGAATACCTGTGGCCTGCAACACCCATTGCAATCCATGACAGTTTTCCAAATGTCTATCAAGTTTCCAGGCCCAGAGCTCTCCCAAATGTGTTGACACCAACCTGTCTACGCGTACCACAGTTGCTGTATGAAATGTTGAATATAACTTCAGTTGATGTAATTTTTGGTCTACATTTAGGGTCTGCCAAGCTGATGCTCCCCACTGAGTAGCCCTGGGACTGGAGATAGTCTCTGTCTACAACTGCACGCATGTAGGTTGGCAAGCATATAAGGGCTAGGGGGAAAAAAATAATTAATTAGTAGCGATTTCAGGTACTTGATAGTGCTTCCATATTGCAAGTCCAACAAAGACAATAACTGCTACCATTTAGAGGAGAGAATTCATAAGCCAAACTACTTATTTTTACACTTGAGACTTAGATATGAGTACGCAGTAGGACAGTACTGGAACAGGTCACCCAGAGAAGTAGCTTTGAATATTTCATCCTTTGAATGTTTCTAGAGAGACAGCTAGACCAGTTCTTAACGGACGTGACCTGGTGTTGGCAGTAGCTCTGTTTTGAATAGTTGGACTAAGAAAACTCTGAGAGTCCCTTCTAAGCAATATTTCTGTGATTCTGAGAAAATTTGTCCAGAAAAGTGCAAAAATATATATGAATTATGATGTGATACAAAGAAATATGAATTTAGAAAACAACACAGAAAACATCTAAAGGCAATTAAATCGATTATTTTTAAAGAAAAAGTAATTATTTTCTGAAAGTGGCCAGTCAATAATCAATTATAAAATTCAAGTAGAAATGTCATCTATGTGGGATTTCTTCAACAACATTAACAAATACTTATTTAGTAAATAAAATCAGTGTATAAAAGTTTCTAAGCAAAGAAAACATTACCAACAGAATGGAATTACAAATAGAATGGAAACTTACTGGTATTCTGGTCTGCTGAAAAGGACTGATACTGAGCCTGAAACCTTCCACTGGAATATATGGAATCACTGTAAAACCTGACAGACATGAAGTTTGAGGATGAGGTGTACGTGAGAGAAGAACTAGAACAAATTCTTCCAAGAAGAGGAGAAGAGTTGGGTGGCCCATCATAGATCTCAATATAGTCATGCTGGCATCCGCCTTCCAACCTGAGGAAGAAATGAGAGTATATAATAAAATGTAGTTGGTAAACTTGTTTCAAGTGCTGAACAAGCAATTAAATAGGATTCTGCACTCACACATTTCCCATGTATATTTAACATTCACTTTTAGAATGGGAAAGGTGCCTAGGAACTGTGCATGCAGTCGAGATTTGGAATTTATGAATTGCTCAAGCAGAAAGTGGTTTACTTACTGAATACTCTCAAATGTGAGTGTAATGCGGAAATTATTTGTTACATGTATTTGCCACAAACAATCTGCTTTATCTGGATAATTCAGAGGGTAAGGACTCTGAAATGTTCCAGAAGACTTAAAAAGTATGTCGCCACAAACGATTTTTTGAGCTGAAAAAGGAAAAAAAAAAGGAAAAAAAGTATAGAAGTGACTCGTCTAGATTTACTTCTGATCAAAACAAAACATATCATGGTAGAATCAGGCATGCGTATAATCTTGCACTCATCCCAAACACACACCTAATTCCAGCCACCAGACACCACGAGCAGGCACCTTCACTTGCCAGGCCCTTGGCATTGCACTATGAATGTCAGGCCACTTGGACTCCCGGTTTCAACTGCATTATGCTTTGCTTTTCCCTAGCTCTGCTCTCCCATGGAGAAGACCAAAGCCCAAACTCTGCAGCAATTGATGATTCCTTAAAAGCACTGGCCAGAAATTGAGGCCAGATGCAAACCCACCTGGAGGA
>VZRZ01006570.1:0-17423 GCA_013398175.1 Climacteris rufus
TTAAACCTAAGGCATCACCAACAGGATGCAGCTCATTTCCCCACCACTCTCTGGGCCTGGCCAACCAGTCCAAGCTGTGGGCTGCCAGCTTTTCCAGGAGTATGCTGTGGGAGATGGTGTCAAAGGCTTTGCTCAAGTCTAGGTAGACAACATCCACAGCCTTCCCAGCATCCACCACGTGGGTCACCTGGTCATAAAAGGAGACCAGGTTGGTCAGGCAGGACCTGCCCCTCCTAAATCCATGCTGGCTGGGTCTGATCCTCTGGCCATCCTGTAGATGTTGTATGATCACACTCAAGATGATCTGTTCGATTATCTTGCTGGGCACCAAGGTCAGGCTCACAGGTCTTTGCTCACCAGCCTGCTTTGTTTGGTGCCTGTCTTGGCACATGTTTAGGAAATGTCCCAAGTATCCAGGTGTCTCTGAACCATCACAGTGTGCATGTCCTTTCACCAAGACAAAACTGAGAAGAGTCTGGCTGGGTGGCGAAACAATGAAGGAGGAGTCAGCACAGAGAGGAGAAAACAGACCAAAAACTGCTCTAGAAATCCTCTCTTTGCTTGTTTGATTTGCAGTCTGAACAGCAAGGCCACCATCATCTCCTCGCTGTCTCCTACTCTGATTTATTTTCTCAAAGGAGAAATGCTTGGGAATAGGGACACCCTGGCTCCTTGGTACCCTTTTCACCTGCAATATGTACTGATGTATTTAATTTATATTGGTGCTTCCTCTGGCCTGCTGTTGTTTAACCCCTGCAGCTGAAAGTTGTGAGACTTCATTGCCATCCCCACTCATGGTTTGGGAGCAAGCACCTAGCTGTGACAAGGCACAGTGAAAAGCAAGATAGTGCCCTTTGTCATGGCAATACAGGACACCAGACTAGGCAAACTGGGAAGGAAAACCTGCCTTGTTCTCACTGAAGGAATAGGGGGAATCTACCAGTCTGGGTGTCTCACAGTGTTCAACTTTAAGTCATAGAAATTCAGACATAGAAACACATGAAAAAAAGATTATTAGAAAAGCTGTGGTAGAGTCCAACTTAAACTCACATCCAGTATCAAAAATGAACATATTTCAGTTTTATTTCTGTCTCAATCTTTCTCCTTTCCCTCAAAGAGGGTATTTCAAGACATTAATAAAATATGTACAATTAGAGGAGAAGCTTACATTTTGGGGCAAAACAAGCTCAATAAATTAGTAACAGACAGACTTTTAACTAGAAATTCCAAATTCCACAAATAATGTGTTCAGATTTATTTTAAGTATGATAAAAATAAGTGTATGCAAGATGAAGTTTGTAGTATACAATTATCTCTATCATTCACCCCTCAAAAATCTCATAAGAGCCTTTAAGAGAAGACTGGCTAGTATTTGATTGACTGCAAATGATTTTGTTTCCAAAATACTGGTTGCAAAAGCAATATTTGTTTTAGTTTAAAGTATGTGTTTATGTCATATAGTTCCATATAATTTATTTAACATAACAGATTACTAATGACTGGCCATATCCAATGTCCTTGGCTTTTGGCTTCTAACAACCTTGTATGAGTCCACAAAATCGTGAAATCATAGAATGCTTTGCATTAGAAGGGATGTTAAAGATTATATAGTTCCAAGCCCTCTGCAGTGGGCAGGGATACCTTCAACTAGACCAGGTTGTTTAGTGCCCCATTCAACCTGACCTTGAACACTTCCACGGATAGGCATTAATAACTTTTTTGGACAACCTGTTCCAGGAGTCTCCCGGATTGTGCACAGCTTGCCATACTACTTTCCCAGTAGATGTCTGGGTGGTTGAAGTCCCCCAGGAGGACAAGAGCCCGTGAGCACAATGCCTCCTTGCAGCTGGAGCAGGAAGTTCATCACCAGAGAACTGGTATTATATAAGGCAGTGTGTCAAATAACAGGAACTCACACAGCTGTGGAGCCTTCCACATTTTGCATTTTGCAGAGTCATAGACCCATGGAGATGGACAAGAACCTTGGATCTCATGCCATCAAGGTTTCTACATCGCTGAGGATGAAGACTCCATAAACTCTCTGGAGTCTGTCTCATTGCTCTGTACCCACTGCAGCCTCTTCATGAAGTTGTGTACAAGAGTAACATCCCTCATCTCTGTCCTTGTCCTCATCTTTTTCACCCACTAATCCCCAGGCTGAACTAGCCCAGAACCCTCCACCTTCCTTTCTACACTCTCTGCTCAAGCTCCAGCCATTGTGGCGACCTTCCAGCAGACTATATCCTGAACATCAGACTTTGTCTGGTGCCAGGATGCAGACCTTGACCCTGAGCTTCCAGTATGGTCTCCCTCATGCTGAGCAGCAGGTCAAGACAGCGTCATCCTTGTTGCTGTTGTGATTGAGAAAGAGAATCCATCTTTGGCATAATTTGCTGCCAAGCCATGCAGACTCTTTCTGCCCACCAGAATTTCTCAATCTTTTATATAAGTTTCCTTTGGCACTTCATCACAGATTGTGTTGATCCTTAACATTCTGTACACGCAGGACATTGTATTTGCCCTCACTGAAGCTATGGTGGCTGACTTCCATCAGAAAATTTCTCAGCCTTTCAGAGGTCCTCCTGAATGGCTGCACTGCCCTCCAGAGTATTGGCTGTTCTCTACAAACCCATCTTTCCCACCCCCAGTTTGATATCAGCTGCAAACTTGCTAAAAGTGCACTCTGTCATACAATCTAGGTTGTCTGTAAAACATTTTATAGTTTTGCCTCTAGTCTCTTGCTGGATTTCACTACCTACTAATCACCAATAGCACTGATATATCACTTTGAGTCCCAAAGTCCAGACTATTTTCAACCCAATTTGTCATTTGCTTTATCAGGACATATCCTGCCAATCTGTCTACAAGGTTGATATCAGAAATCATATCATCTTGTTAAAGCCAAGGTGGACACCATCCCTTGTCCACAGCACCAACCATCTCAAAGAGTAGTACCTTGATCGGGCAGAATTGGTCCCTGATAGATCTGTTCTGGCTGTTCCCAGTCAATTTTTGTCTTGCAGGTGTCTAAAGGAAGTTAGTTTCAGTCTTTATTGCTGACTTAATGCCCTGCTGGTGACATCCTTTTGGAATATGCAGAGAGAAGTTTGACAGATGGTTGTTCTCCAACTCATTTCCTTGCATTTCAGCAGCTGGGTCCCATTCGGGAAAATTCAGAACTGTCTTATGTAGTAATTATCCTTCAAACTTATTTATAATACATTAAATTATTCTCATAAATTGCACTACACAACTTTGTATGAAGCAGTGGCAAACCAAGAAAGTTAGAAAACATAATGTAGTAGTCCATCCTGACTTTTTTCTATGAAAATAAGAAGTGTAAGGTATTCAAATAAATCAGTAATGGAAGTTACCCAAATAAATCAGTAAGGGAGTCATAGCCAATGAAGAGATAAATTTCTGTGTCTTGAGGCTATAAATCTGATCAATTCTTGGGGTAAGAAACATGTATTGCTGGATTACATTTCATGTAATATCTACATGTAATGTTCTCTCAAGTCTCTCTCAAGGAACATAGTAAGAAGCAATCCCAGGAAAAATGAGAATGAAATATGCTGTCTTGTGTGTTAAGACAAAAATCAACCCAAAGGTCCAGTCCTACAGGATTTCTGAAATGGTCTGGGCAGGCAAATGTTACTACTCTGATAGTACTGAATGAACAAGGCTGTCTGTGGTGGCCTTGTGGCAGGGCTGTAACAACTTCTCTGAGCACTGCATTAGCACTGCATTATCTTTCACAAGCCTAAAGGAGACATGTTAAACATGGATTCATATCCTGAACTAAAATAAGACATTTTAATGGAGATTTGATTCTTCTGCTAAAATCAATGCAGTTGTTAAGAGTTTTCGTTTATTCCTTTGTGCCTCCCTGCCCTAGTCTACACTTCTAGTATGTCATAAATTGCTGAATGACCTGTAGAGCTGCCAGTGGGCACCGGATATTTACAGATGGTATGCTTTATCGTGGTATTCTCAAAACTGCGATGTTGCAGGCCATAATATCAGTTTAACATTGGGTTTTTATCACTGCTTTCTGTGGGACATCAAATGAATTTGAGTGTGAAACATAGAAGCCTTCTCACTGCCTTTTATCTATGAGGCTGTCAGGATTGTGTCTTTGCAAGAGCAGGTGGGTAAAATATTTTAATATCCCAACTTTACTTAAAAATATATATGGTGACAGCAGTGCACTACTCCCTTCATGATCAGGGCAGGCTCAAAAGCAAGGAAAGCTTACAATAAACCAGTAATATGTTCTAAGAGTCATGTAATCACACAAGGACAGAAGCTTTTTAAGGTATAAAAAGCGCTGAAGGAGTTATCTAGTCCTACTCCCTGCCTAAAGCAGGGCTAATGAAAACTGGTTGCTCAGAACCCTGTTCAGCTGACACTTGAGCATCTCTAGACTTGGAGACACATATGGCCTCTCTGATTTTCTACTGTCATGAAGAAAAGGTGTTCTTAATGTTAAACCAGAATTTCCTGTGTTCAGAATTGTGCTTGTTGCTTCCTGTCCTTTCACCTTCAACATGACAGCAGTGAGTTCTCCCCTTCCCCTTCTCTACCCTAGGCCAAACCTTCTCAGCAGCCTCTACTTCCCTTGTCCATCCTTTTCTATAGTCCTGGCCATCCTGCAGACCCTGCACCAGACTCATTACTATGTATCAGTACCTCTCCTGCACTGCGAGTCCAAATCTGGACCCTGCATTTTTTGTGCATTTTCACTAGTGCTGAAAATTGGAGTTGCATACTGAAGCACCCCAAAATGCATGAAGCCACCACAAAACATATCTCTTACATGCTGTTTCCAGCCCTGCATCCCTTAATCAGGCAAATCAGACGAAATTTGGGAAAGGTTCATCCGCCTGATAAAGGACTTCACGGCTCCTTTATTATTTTTGTATTACAAAGATCTGGAACCAGAAGTTTTGTCCGCCCAGCAAATGTGAAGGACATGCCCTTCAACAAAAAGTGTTGTGTCACATCTCTATCAAGTAAGGTTTAGTGAGGATTTTATATCTGTGTTAGAACTCCTCCTCTTAACAGACTTCTGAGCTGAGCTATTCTAAATGACAGAGCTGCAATACAACCTTGATATCTTGACAGACCATGAACATGCTTTGCTGGTCTGACTTTTAGTGTTCATGAAACATAAATTGAGACTGAGACCTGATACCTCTAGCTGAAAGCTCACAGCTGTAAGAAGTTCTATCCCTATATGTAGATAAAAAATATATCTATTTTAATATACTTGCTGGCACCTAGGTGTCATTTTTTCCCCTTGCTGAATATAAAACTGGCTGATATAGATATTTGAGATTGATGTGCTGCAAGCAAAATAGTCTGTGCCAGCAAGAGCAGGATTCTCAGTTATGATATTTCCAATACAAAATATGCCCAAATGAGTTGGCAATATAAATTTTCTGCAGGAGCTTTGAAATTAAGTTAACAGAGCATTGCATTTTTGTCAAAACATGTGTAGCTCACACAGAGACTCAGACCACCTAATTTGTCAATTAATAGACATTAGTAGATCTGGATTATATATTTGGCTTCCCAGGCTCCTAACCTAATGTACACATTCATTGAACCATTCATTTTGTTGCTCTTCTATTGAATCTGCTCCACTCACCTCAACAGGGAGGAAACCTAAAGTTGTTTACATTTCCTGCTGCAGGATGTAAGGGGAGAACAGTTAAATCTGCTTTCTCATTCCAATCAACTATAAAGCTGCTCTAATATTAATAATCTAAAATGCTGCAAAAATCTTTATTGCCAATTCATATATTCTGTACCTATATATGGGCAGTCCATTGTAAATATATGCAGAAATAAACAAATTTATTTTCTGTTTGCACTTCTGTGTGCTTTGGATAAATCACAGAAAACTAGGGCACATACAAAGTACTGCGTGCACTGACCTCAGTGCACCTAATTTCTTTAGCTGCTCATGAACTGATCTGACACTGGCAAAATCAATCACAAATGAGATATTTTCATGGAAAGCCTTACATTCTTTTAATCCTAAAATTTGTTAGCTTGGATCTGTGTGAATGGAGATTTGCTTATTCTTGGAGAAGTAAGTATACAGAAGGTAGACACTTGTGGAGTGATATTATCTGTCAATATACGAACACAGAAATATTTGACTGCTACTATATTTAATTTTTAATACTGGTTACTGTTAAGTATTCTAGATACTTAAAATATCACCAAAAGTAGCCTGTCCTTTACTGAATAGCTTGGAAATGTGTGCCAAGACAGGAAAAACAGGCTGTCATGGAGACTCCAGCCATGGCGGTGTAGTGCTGGCCATGAAGCCCTGTTGGGGTGGTGGGATTAGGATGAGCTTGGTTCCAGGCACGTCAGACCAATGTGCAAACCCCCTCATGTTGTTCCACTGATCCTCCCCAAAACACATTGGTCAAAAAGCACCAAAGGTGTTTGAGTGCTATATCTGTTGTGTGCCTTTTAATCCGTGATTGGCACAGGGTTATATTTTTTTAAATATCCGTTTCTTTCAGGAGTTAACCCTCTTGTTAGATCACTTAATTTTGTGATATAATTGTGATGATGAATATAAGTTTTGCTCTTTACCATGTCCTCTTTTTCTGTGTGTTTGTCTCTCTACTTCTGCAGTGTAGGTAGACTATAATGACTCCAGCATTTTATATCTGCTTGATGTAAGGGAAGTCATATTTTATAAATGAATGGATTTTTTAAAACCAAAATGTAATGTTGCTGGCTAGATCATATATTTTCCCCCTTTAATTTAAACAAGGACATGCAGAATGCATATAATGTACGGTTTAATCTGCCAGCTGGAACATCAGACTTATTGTTAATTTGCTATATATTCTTCATATATATAAAATGCAGAAAGATTTAAAAAATATATTTATTATTTTCTTCATATGCCTCTTTGGTTTAAATAAATAAAAAAAAAAGAGTTGTAAATTATGAAGTGTACGTCTTACCAAGGGTACAGAACAGAGTTGAAATAAGGAATTCCCTCTGCTTGATTATACAAAATGCAATACAATTATATTTGGTTTCTTCTTGGTTTAATTTAATTTAACCCCTTAGTATAGATCCATTCACTGTATTTAATTTAGCTGTAATACACTGTAGCAAATATTTTCCAAAAAAGAAAGATTGATGAGTTGAAGACATATCATAAGCTTCCTATTTTCCACCTTACCTTCTTACCAGCTTTATTGTTTTGGTTTCATTAAAACTTTCAAGGCGAAAATGAGAGCTCTGAAAATGTTCTTGTTTTCGCAACCTTAGTAAAGAGTTTTCTTATTTATTGAGACACAATCCTAAACCTGCTAAAATCACAGGGCCTACCTCCCAGGGCTGCCCCCAGCCCCACTGGCATCACTGCTGGGACTCTGCCTGCCCGGCGAGGGGCTGCACAAGGCTCATGCCCCAGGCACACAAGGGGACCTGCTGGCTCACCTCTCCTCCTGCCCTCTTCTATCTGCCCTTTTGCACATTGGCTGCAACCCTCAGAGCAATGTCCAGCTGACAGTTATCCAAGCCTGAGGGAATACAACTACACCTAGGCTGTGAGAAAATGCTCCTGCTGCTCAAGGAGCCCAGATTGGGTGAGGAATACAGGAAAAGTGACCACCCTTCTTTGTCAACATGCAAGAAACCTGTACTGAAATCCCACTTCTGACTCCATCTGTGTGACACAATACTTGTTTGTCATCACTAGTGTTCAAAACCTTAAGAAATAAGACTCAGAAGGAAAGGATATCTTCTTATCCACTTACGAGATTTTGATAAAGGGCTAGTATTTTGTGATCTTTATTATCTGGGAATTAGATCATATACTTTCTTTAGAAAGTTTCTAATGAAAGCATTAAATATTCCAGGATTTCAAGGGAAACAAAAGATCTGGAATCACTGCCTTAGTCACCATTCTAGTGACATTGACAAATGTACAACTAGTTTATATGGAGCAGATATTTTTCTCCACTCTTACTCCAGTCTCCATTCTGGCAAAACTGCTTCTGGAGAAACTGAAAGAAATTTTTCTGGGAATGAAAAATCAACATGACACTTCCATCATGTGTTGAGAGATGTAATTTGCCTCTACAAGCACAGATTAGGTAGAGATAGAGACTTCATATCTATATTCTCTGTCAGGTGTATACTCTTCACACTCTAAAAATGAAGCTGTAAGAACGGAATAAAATAATAAATGCATAATAAAAAATATGAACTTCTAAGACGGCATTTTTTACTAGCATAAACTGAAATGCAGGAGTTCAGGGGAGAAAGGAAGATAAATTCTTCAGAAGTACTTTTTTTTTTTTCCTGGAAGCTGAAGAAAATAACACAGTTTTTGGCCACCTAAAGATCTGACCTTTGTTTTCTACTGCAGTGTTAAATGAACAGCTCAGCACAAGACTTTCTAATCCTGATTTGCTTTATAAACCTGTAGATTGGTTGCAGCTTGAGGCATTCCAGCAATGTCAATATCATCCTGAATGAAGGTGTAACACTGTGCTTTGTTTTCTATAAGCTCTAGGTTTTGATATTTCTGATCTTTGTTTTTAAACTGCAGAATATCCAAGTCACAAAGCTGTAGATATTTTTACATTTTACAACCTTATGTGAGGCTAATGACACAAATGCCTTTGTCTAGGATGGCTACCAACGTTAGTGTATTGGGACCAATGACTCAGTCAGTGCCTTGCTTGAGATTAAGTGTGGCAACCTGCATTTTCATCACAAATCAGCAGGAAAAGCAGCATATTATACAAACCTTAGCACTTTAGCAAAGCTTTAGGCAAGGCCAATATGAACAAAAAAGCAAGAGAGAAGCACTGGTGCAAGCCAAGGGCTGTATTCCATAATACTATTCACAAACCCCTCAAGAGTGCAGCATCTGTAGCAGGGATGGAGGTGTGCAGGGGTCAGCATCACTGTGTCATACTAATGATCAGGCCAGTTTATTCATCATGGCTAAAGAATCATGCTGGAGGGCTGCCTGGGGGACACCGAGTAACACGGAAAGCCCCATGGAGACCAGGTGTGCCGGGGCCACTGCCAGCTCACATGTATTGATCTGAGGTATCTAGGGCCAGAGCCTTAGGGAAATAAAAGCAGTGTGAGCCTGAGGATTGCTGGAGACTGTATTGGTTCCCACAGCTTCTTTAGGCTTTTATGTAGCCTTTGTGTAGCTGGCAAGGTAAGCTTTACCATGTGCTAATCAGGCTACCTTAAAACCCAACGCTTTGCAGCATGCCTTGTTCATGACAGTCATAGAGGGCATGGAACAGAGCAGAGCCTGGATGGGTAGCTGAAGAAGGACTAAACTACAGTAGTAAGCAGGATCAGGATCAGTATTCCTGTTAACTTGTCAAATCCACTTGCTAGATTTAATCTGACCTTACTGGGATTTACTCAGATGCCTGTATACATGAGCTTGCAACGCACTTATCTGGACACTAAGGTCAAAGGAAGTAGAACAAGTATTTGGTACTTAGAATTAAATGCTCTTGAATTTAAGCATTCTTTCTTGAAATTATGAGCTTAAAATACATAAAGAACAAATAAACTTGTATATAATATCCTTTTTTGTGATGTTTCCTGGAGAAATACTTGAGAAGAGTGAAAGACACTTATAGTGTCGTATTTTTCGTTTTACTTTTCTAAGGAAGCTGAAAATAGTGGTAGCTAATAGGGTAAAAGAAGAATGAATTTCTGAGCCCAGCAGGTAAACCTTTGTATATGGGAGAAATTTTATAGCAGTTTATGTTCAATCTTGTAAAAAAGTATATTGAGTAGAACTAATGCAAGTCCTTAAAGCAATTCTTCTCTTTAAGTGTTAGGGAAAGATGCAGGGTTGGGATTTTTTTGTTATGTTTTGGGTTTTATTGGGAATTTTTTGTGGTTTTTGGGTTTTGAAGTTTCTTTTCTCATTTAGTTAAAATCAGTAAATCTGGTCTTTTTATTGCCGTTTGAAGCAAATAGGAAATTATTTTCTGGAAACCATAAAATTCCCATAGCTTGGGAAGTAAGGGCATTTATAGCCATTTAAAACTGATTTATATTTGTTATGTATATTTTATTATCCTTCCTATACAGGCAGGTAAAGCACCTTTGTAGCGATTAAAATGTCCACACTTAGACAATTATCCCTTTCTAAACACATCAGTAAAGCAGGTCAGATTTCTATAAGAGATGAAGTCTGAAAAATTTATTCAATTTGCACAAAAACCTATTTTTAAAGCACAAGTGAAACTTTCAATGAAGATATTAAAGTGTTATAAACAAGGTCATGTCTATGCTGCAGTGCCTGGGTGGTACTGCAGATACAGCTGAGCTGTCCAAGTGACAGCCCAGTGTAAGCTGATTATCTTCCAATTGGTGTTGGTATCTCAGCTGCTGTGAGCAGAGGACAGGTGATGTGGATCTATGCTACACCTCAGCTCCTCCTTTTTGGAGTTGGACAAGTGCAGTATTCTCAAAGGGATTTTCCAGATGCCATCACTATTTTGAAAGTCAAAAATAGAATATCGTTTGCCTGAAGGGTGAAAAAGGATGTTTTTATTTTTGGCTTGGAATATTTTTTTAAAATAAAAATTAATTTTCCATTAACAAATATATGTTATGAGTACATTGCCCAAGGAAGGATGTTCTAGAACATTTTTCCAGTATCAGCAGTGAGTAAAAAGTATCCCAAATCCAAACTAAAACAATGAACTTGAAAAAATTGCCTACAGTAGCAAAAGGCTACTCTTGTTTTTCCCAGGTTTGTAATCTGTTTTTGTTCATGGGATGCATGAGAGTTATATGTGACCTGCTCTGGGGAATCACATCTGGAATATAAAAACAGATGGCTTCAAACCAAAGAATGGCTTTGCATTGTATGCAAATGAGAAGCATATTCTCTTTGCACTCCTGATGACATTCAGCAATAATTACCATTACTGGAATAAGCAAGAAATGCTACATTTGTTTTTGGTAAAAAGGAAATATTTATGTTAATGTTTCTTGCTTACTCCAGCATCGGTACAGTTTAAACAATCTGTATTCAGATGTTTCACTTCAGATCATATCTCCTTCTGAGCACAAGAGAGTGGGTGTTTGCCATGGGAGATACTGTATTCTAAATAACTACAACAAAAACAAAAAAGAAGGAAACAACTTTGGAAAGATGAAGGGACAGTTCAAGAATCACATGGTAAATCATGACAGAGCTAGGATAATACCCAGATTTCTCAGTTCTGGCTCAGTAATCACATCTAATGGATATGCTGCTTCTCAATGCATAACATGAACGTACAGTACTTAAAAGAGAATGCACCAGACATTTCTGTGTTACTGACTTGAACTAAATCCAAGGGGCATTTAAATCTGAACAAACAAGACTTTAAAAAATAATCCCTAGTATAAATACTGACAGAGTAGTTATGTTTTCAGGTCTGTGAGCACAGAAAATGTACTGAAAATATCCCTGTCACTAAAGCAGGTTGTGCCTTTTGAGAGGAATTTCATAATTTTCTTGCAGCATTTGCAGATGCAAAAGGTGCAACAGGGGGTTTTGGAAATGTACTTCCTGTACTATGCGGTTTTAAACACTAATAATCAGATAAGGCACTAATAGGCTTTCCACAACTATTGCTGAACATAGTGATGCCTAGTGTCAGGGGATGACAAGTTTACAGATTAGAAAATGAAACATACAGAATATTTTATGGAGCTCAAGGGACTGCCTTTGGTCAGCAGGAAAAAGGTGAGTCCCTGAGTATCACACAAGAATTGTCTATATTGTCTATATTTACATTCGCCTCTTCAGGGACTGCAGGAAGCTTGGTGCTCTAGTGACACCTGGGAATTCATAATCATGTTGCCTTTAAGGATCTCAGACTCAAGCCATTCTGCTTACATTATGTGCTCACCCATGTAGCACAAACTGTTCCTCTTTTCTGGGAAACCTTCAAACCCATGTGTTTGCCTTGCACTGGCCACAGGTCAACTCCTGGACAGGGTGCACGGGATGCAGCCATGCAGCTGTGTTGTGTGAGAATAAGCTACTCTATGCACACTGTCAGCTGTGCCCTGATAACAAGATATGCCCAAGAATTCATTTACAGGGTAACCAGTGAGGTTGCCCTGGATGCACTTCCCAGATGTCCCTGTTACATACCAGCATCCACTAGCACTAGAAGAGGTTTTAGTGCTAGTGACGTTCATCTTGGTTGAAAAAGAAATATAAGATAAGATTTTCAATGTATCCTGGCTAAATTACAGCTGACTAGTAATTTAGAATAATATACTAACTTCACTTTACAATATTCCTGATTTGCCTTTTAATTTTAATGACTGAAGTAAAAATTTGTACCATCTGGAAACTCTTGCTTTATTTTTCCCCATGTTTTCTGAGGTAGCTTATTTAATTACTTGGCAAATGGTCTGCCTAACGCCACTACATCTTGTCAATAATTTGTATGCAAAAGATGAACTCTTGTGTGAGTGATAGTTCCTTTGAGAGAAAGACAGCAAAGAGCTTTAGCTGAAAAAAATGTAAGCATCTTGTAAATATGTTGCTGAAGCACTTGTTCTAAACGGTGTATCCACAGAGACTTGTATTAATGATCCAAAATACCAGAACAGGATGAAAAATTACTTAAATGCTGCTGCAGTTTTGTAGCTTGAAGTGCAGCCAGGGACAGCTGTAAAACAGAAAGGCAGTGTGGTGAGCAGGAGCAAAGACTGCTGGAGAGGCAAGTGGCAGGACAGGTATATCAGAGCTGGGGAATCACTGGGCATCACAGGTGGAAGGGAATGCAGGCTTCAAATGGAGGTGGCTGTGCAGATCTTCAGGCCAAATTCACAGAAGCACCTATGTAGCTGCAGTCTCTATTTCCTGGTTTTCATACTACCCATTTTTGAGAACAGTTTTGTCCACATACAGTTTGTTTTCCTCACTCTCAGCCAGAGTGCTGGGTAAAACACACTGTTTTCTTCCCTTATTATTACTTCCCCTTGTTATGTACATTGTTCAATTTAAAAGAAGGAAATTATTTCCCTCATTATTGTTACATAGCAGGTTAGAAAAAAAGAAGGAGGGGAAAATATGGCAAGTTTTTAAAAAATGTGTTCACTGTCCCTGTTACTCAGACTTTTTTCAACTCATTTACTTTTACAAGTGTGTTACAAAAGTAGTTCAGTCTGACTTAACACCCTTGTCTCCCTCCTTGCAATGCTTGCTGCTGCCAATCACTTGCATGTAGTTTCAGTCAGGTAAAGATAGTTTGCTTCCAGTAGGAGTGTTATGTATGTCAGAAAAAGGGACCACCAAGTATTTAGGGTATCATAGGAATTTACTAGAATGCTTATGGGATATTCTTTCCCTGTTTCACAAAAAAGCTTCAGTTCAGTACTTCTTGTCAGCAAACTGAGTTAAACCACAACAGGGTACTTGTGCTACCCGTGAGCGATGACTCAGCGACTCGGTGTTAATCTCTGAAGAGAGACTGAGAATCTGTTGTGCTTTAACCCCTGCCAGCAGCTCAGTACCATGCAGCGGGCAATACACAACAGCAGGCAGTTTGTCACAACAGCAGTAACTTTCCATGGAATTGGTGCCGTGAAAAGCAAAGGAGCTGGTAAAACTTCAAATACATATGTACCTGTTGGCAAGGAGACTCCGGGGAGTATTAGCCTAAGAAGGTAAAATATTCCTTTGTCCTTAGCATTTGCACTTTACCTTGGCACCAAATCAGAGCTGGAGAGTGAATGTCTGAGATTGGACAAAAGCTTTTCCTGACACAAAACATGATATAAATAATTTTCCATCAGTGTTGAGTTTAGAATTAAATTCCTTTCCAATGGACTAAAACTTGGTCTATTTTTAATACTTTATAAATATTTATTGTGTTTCTTAAAAATTTTAATTGCTTTGCGGTAATTTCAGTCAATGTTTTGAAAGAGTTTTGAAAGCAGGTGATAAAAATATTATTAATTTTGTAGATTTCTGATTACATACTGTGGTGGCTTGACAGGGTCTGGATTTTTGAGTGTAGTAGGGGCCAAACAGATGACTCCTGTGAAAAGCTGCCAGAAGCTTCCACAGCCGTCCAGCAGAGCCAATCTCTGATAGCTCTGAAGATGGACGTGCTACTAGCCATGGCTGGGCCAATTAGAGAAGAAGGCAACGCCTCTGTGACAACATATTTAAGAAGGAGTTACAGTAGTATGCAAGCACGCCATGTAGATGTATATAGGCAGGGAAGAAGGAGTACAGCATGTAGGAGAAACAACAGGTATGGACACCATCAGAGTCAGAAGAAGAAGAAAGAGGGGGAGGAGGTGCTTCTAAGAGAGACATCCTCGCAGCCTGTGGTAAGGACTGTACTAATGTAGTGTTTCCCTGCACCCTGAGGGTCCACAAAGGAGCTGAGATCCACCCCATGCTGGAGCAGGAGGGGTGGACTCCTACAGGAGGGACTGGAGGGGGCCGATGCGGATAACAAGGCCTTTGCTTCCGGGGATTGAGGGAGTCATTTGTGGTAAAAAAGGCCTTGTTTCACCCCCACCCTAAGTTTGGACCAGCCCAGCCTTGAGAGGAAGAGTGGGCAGCAGTGACTGAGTGGGCTGCTTGCCAAGAGGGAAAAACGACTTGTGCAAAAAATACCACAGTGCTTGCGAGAAGGGAAGAAGAGAACCTGCCTCCTCTCCAGATAATTGCCAAGAAGAAAAAACATCTGAGGAATGAACTGACTAGGGACACCCCCCCCTCATCCCCCGCTCCGATTCTTCTTACTTTCTGAGGGAAGGAGGGAGGGATTTTGGGGGGAGAAATTGTTTAAGATAATGTTTTGCTTACTCCTTTACCTCTGTAATAAATTCACTTATCACTTTTAAGTTTTGAGCCTGTTTTAGCCTGCTTAATTAGAGGGGTTTTTCTCTCAGTATCCTTATCTCGCCTTGTAAGAAATTCCTTTCCCCTGTCCAGCTGAGCAGAGGGAGGGGAAAGGGAAGCAGTTTTTCGTGAGAGCTTTGGGATGGCTCAAAACCACGACACATACACGGTATTTAATATAAGATAATTATAACACCTTGGACTTTTGAGTTTTCTTTTCCCAACAGCATTTTCTAAACTGTACATGCTGGTTGAGGCAGCAACTGAAAAATCTTGGTATAATTTTTCCTTTTTCTGTACTTATCAGCATATACAAAATTTTCCATTCAGGTGTCTATGTTTATTAGCTTACAAAAAGACCTGGTTTTGTTCATTCCATCTCTTGGTGTTAGAGTTCAGCTACTATGTGTAATCTAAAATATGTGCTTTTTACGTCATCAAGATGAATTTGTAGAACAGACTCTACTCGTAAATCTTCCCCTTTACAAAATTCTTTGAATAAAAATAATTACAATTTTAAATCTATTGGTTTTGCCACTATGCTTACTAAATAGTAATTTCACATTTTTAGCAAGAATTCTTATTTGCTTAATAGGAGTCCCATATCATAAAGACCAAATTCTGCAGAATTGTATTGGTTATTCACCAAGGTTTTTTTGGTAACTTTTTATTCAGTCAGGAAAGTTTAATTAACTACTCTGGCTTTGTTTTAGATCTGTGAGTCTGTTGACCTAAAGTAAAAAAACCCCATGAAAATTATTTGAAACTGACTTTTGCTAAAGTAAAGAGAGGAAGCAAAATTTATGCTATGGCTTTTTTTTTGTGTGTGTGCTATAATGTAAAATGGTAATCTAATTTAATTATTATTCTGTCACAGTGCTAATGACTATTTAGCCTTCACAAATGACAGCCTACACTTAAGAGCTGGCCCATAGCTTTAATACTAAACCCATTTTTAAAATTTTGTGCTAATTTCAATCAGAATGGAAAATTGTGTACCACGTCATTACTTAGATTGATTACAGACATACATAAAAACCTTTGAAGTTTAATACATTGTATCTTTGAAATGGGGTGTTTTGAGATATTGGATAGGCTTCATTTAATAGTTTCAACCACAAGGTTTTAAGAAGGTTTTTAAAAACAGAAGGTTAAGGAAAAATCTACGTATACTTTGTTCCTTTGCACCAAATAAATTTCTGTTAAAGCACTGACTCCTTGCAGCAAAAGTCCAACTAATATCAGAAAGCACAGTCACTTTGCAAATACTTCCACCTGCATATGAGAAAAAATTACACATGGAAATGCCACAGTCTCCTGATTCTCATTTTTGTTGGGGCTGTGAAAAAACAACTACTTTTCCTCAGCATGAATGGGTTTGTTTCAGCCTGTCCCCTGCTCTGTAATGATGACTTCTGTGCAACTTTATATCCACAGGGGTGATTACTGCGTTTCTACTGTTACCTAGCACTGGCTTAGCCTAACTTGGGCATCATGACTATGACAGTGCCATTTGGGCTCCTTGAGGACTTTGAGGGCACTACTTGTCCTGAGCTGGTATTGGATGAGTGGTGTTAGTGACAGTGACTAGTACCCTGGGTCACTTCTGCAAATTGTTGTCACTTAAACCTGCAGTGTGATAACAATAGTTGAATCATAATATAAACGTGTACATGATGTTGGGCTTTTCTTTTCAAAGTGAGCTAAAATCAATACTGGATTTAATTTTTAAAAGTGCAGTGCTTGAGGATTTAATTCAGTATTTCAATAGCCTTCCCAACAGGAGCAATAATCTTCATAAGCAATTGTGTATGTGTTTCCAAAAATTGAGTATTCATATGCGTCTGCTGAAGATGAACCTGCTTTGATACCATATTTTTTTCACATTTCAGTAGTAATTATGCTCCCAAAGCATGTTATCTGTTGTTATGAAGAAACAGAGGTCTGTATGAAGCAGGTGGCCAATATAGCTGAAAGACATCTACAGTGTCCTGTTAATTGGATGAAAAGGAGAATAAAGAAAAACAACACTAATCCAGGGACTATATATTCTATCAGCACTCCCTAAATGTTCTAGTGCCTTATTAATTTTCTGGCCTTGTGCTGTCTTTGAATATGCAGCTTTAATAGAGATAGGGGAATGTAATAATTTGCTTCAGGATATGCACTTCTTGCATTTCTGTTCACTATAGAAAAAGCGCAGTTTTAATGAAGTTGTTTTCAACTAATTCAGGTTCTCCTTGAAAATACAATTTAGATGTTGTAGTGGTTTAGCCCCAGCCAACGGCCAAGGCCTCACTAGGACTGCTCCTTTCCCCCCTTCCGAATTGAACTGTGTTACTAAACCCATGATAAGAAATGCTGGTAGAGGAGCAAAATCAGGCTGAGACAAGGTCAGAGCTTCTAAGTAATAAAGTGAATTTATTACAGAGTTAAAGGAGCAAGCAAAAACAAAGGAACATCTTCCAAACATTCTTTTCTCTGCTGTCCTCCTATTCCCCACCCCACCCCCCCC
>VZRZ01006570.1:17684-100250 GCA_013398175.1 Climacteris rufus
AGACCAAAGCCCCTTCTGTAGGAGATCACTCCTTTTTACATTGTCTCTGCTTCATCTTTTGCCATTGGGCTGGTCTTTCTCTTAGGATAGGAATAAAACCAGGCTTCTTTTAACATAATTGACTCCCTTTGTGATTCAGGAGCAAAGTCCTTGGTCCCCACCAGACACAGCTACTCTTGTGGGAGTTCACTCCCTCCTGCACTGTCTCCGCTTCAAGTTTGATTAAAGTCTCTCACCACAGGCTTTGAAGATGTATCAGTTCCGATGCTGCAGGAACCTCCTCCTCCATTGCTTCTCTTCTTTGGCAGACTGGCATCATTTGCTGGCTTTCATATCTGATGTTTCACTTGTTTTCCCTAGTTATTTGCTGTACTTCTTCTCCCCTGCCTAATCTACTAACTACATGACTACAGGGTTTCATGGCGCGCGCATGCATACTACAGAGATTGCTTCTTAAATACGCTGTTGCAGAGGCGTTTCTGTCCTTCCTAATTGGCCCAACTGCGGAAAACAGCACATTAATCTTCCAGGAGCCATCAGAGATAGGCTCTGACTGGACAGCTGTGGGAGCTTCTGGAAGCTCCTAACAGGAGCCATCGTTTGGTCTCTACCACACCCAAAAAGCTAGACCCCCCCCAAACTTCTCAAACCACAACAGATGTGTTATATTTAAGTGCGATATCCTATTGATTTGAAAATATTGAATGAACATCAAAGATTTTTTCCCCCTTTCTTTGCCATTTGGCCAAATCTCATCTGTGGGAAGAACATACTGTAATACAAAAGAGTTGGGATAAATGTAGTTCCTGGGTTGCTTTTTGTTTGTTTAGGGAGTTTGGGGGGTTGCTGGTTAGTTTTGGATTTAAAGTTCTAAAGGCACAGAGAGGTATTATTTTTATATTTTCTTTTTTATTTTTATATTTTGACCTGATTTTCCTTGTGGGGGAAAAAGGGCTATTTTAGGGTATTATGAAGCGGTTAAGAATCCTTTTAGTTGCAAAAATGGCTAAATGCTGTTCTTTTAGGGGCAGGTGGTGCAGATTTCCTTATGAAAACTTCATCTAAACAACTGAATGATTTTTATATACGTGTTAATATTTCCAAAGTTCTTCCCAAAATCATACTTGTGCTATGTTCAGATCAGCCTAATGCTACACAGAAAATGAGGTCTGATATCAATGGTATAAATTTCAAGTCTGAACTCAAGAAGACAGACAGCTTTGTGAAAGACATTCCTTGACATGCAGAGCTTGTTGATAAGCAAATAGAAATTTCACTCTGCTCCTGGGAAATTCAGCACTATTTCTATGCATGGTTTGGGGTTTTTATTCTGTGGAGCAAGAAGTGAGGATCTGAGTTATTCTCTGTTGCCTTCACCTTTCTGAGCAATGTGACACTGGAGGCACATTACAGGCAGTGTTTTACAACTCAAATAAAAGAAGAGAAAAATGTTTAGTGCTCTGTGACCTTGCAAATATGTTTTATGCATGGCGGTGAGCTACTAACCTACAACAGTATGAATTTGTCCAGGTAGACTAAGGACCTAATCTCAAAGGTCTAAGATTCTGAGTCATGCTGGTAAATAATATACTTTCCCAATTTTCAAATGGCCCTTTGGTGTTTTGCTTGTAACAGTACGCATCACATCTGGCCTTGGGAATCTCCGGTATGTTATTCCAAGTTTGCTGAGCAACTCCTATAAAAGGCAGAGCTTTTGCAATTTGGTGTTTGGTGCCATGCAGGAAGATTCAGTCTCATGCCACAACAATTAGAAGTGGGGATTAAGATTTCATTTAATCATGATATGGACAGGAGCATCTTTTAAAGGATTTGAAAATTCTGAACCCCTACAAAGAAAATCTGCTGCCCTGTGCAATTTATTAAGTACAATATTAAGAAAATTATAGATATGTAAGATCTAAAGACTGATGGAAAATTATAAACTGGCAGTAGATTAGAAGGACATGAAACTTGTGCTAAGACTAGAAAAAATTTTTTTGAAAAATCATTACCCAAAAATAGATAATATTTACAGAGTTACTACAAGGTCTTGGCAGAAGTGTTGATCAAATACAAGAGTAATATTTTAGGTCAGAACACAGAATTTTATGTTTCTATCTGAGATTAAACAAACATTGGCCAGAATTCTTTGTTTCAGAGGTTGATACTGTAAGCTATTTACCCACTTAAGAAAACAATACAAAGAAAGTCAATTCAATGTCTGGGCCAGAATTACAACATGGAAGTGCTCTGTGAAATAAGTAATTTTAAGTTCAAAATAGTCAAGGATATAAAAGAGAGAAATTTTTTTCTATTTTCATGGTTGAGTTTATTGTTGGAATTGCAGAAATGTTTTGTCAGTATTGCCTTAATTGCTAGGCACTGCTCGGGTGATAAAAGGTGGCCTGTTTTAGTGCCTTATTTCACAGCATTTCCATGATTTATATTTGTTCTTGTTTGTTGCTGTTTGTGTGTGTGCATTACCTCAAAGAAGTACACAACACAGCTATTAAGCAGAATACAGTCTTCAGAATTTTTCTGTGTTCTTATGAGTTGGCAGAAGAAAATGTGAATTTCTGGAAACCCATATAATTTTCTCTTGATTACCTTTTTTTAGCTTCTGCTTTCTTGTAAAGAAGCTTTGCACAAATTCAAACATCACAAAGAGAAACTTGAACGCTAAAATAACACTATATAATGGAAGGTTGAAATTTAAAGTTTCCATTATAAATAGAATTAATTTTGCTGAATTAATTGCTATAATCTCACAATACATTTCAAGTATGTAGTCCAATTAGTAGAACTGTTCAGAAGAATTGAGTAGTTGAAGAAATTACCTAAAAGATTTAATATGAGAAAGATCCTAAGAGTTACACAGAAAAAGCAAGGAATTTTTATGGTGTATCTGAAACTACTTCTGAATTTAATCCTACAGATTCACTGAATTAATTGATGACATTTAGGTATTTAAATACTGATTGAGGTTTACTTACAAAAAGTTCAGACTCTTAAACAATTACACCTAATCTTTTTGTGACCTCTAGTTGGTTGTGGGCAAAAATTTGTCAGCTATTAGAGACTGAGGTAAGGCAGCTGACAACCTGAGGAGAGCATGATGGTACGCAATTTAAAATAGCAATACTGTTAAAAACTACTAAAAAATGAATGGTTCTGACTAGCATTATAGGTTAAAAAAAACTGCTTAATGGCCAAGTACCATTATAAAAACCAGTATAATTTACAAGTGTTCTTACTTTAAAGATAAAACTTCAGAAGTCAGAATAACTGCCCTCCAAAGTTCTTGACCCCCTTCTTGGCAATGATACTATTTTTGTTTTGTCAGCAGCACCACTTAATACATCTGCCATGCTGTATGAAATAATTGTATTATACAACAGATAAAACAAGGAGTATGCATCATATTATAAATAATTTAATTTTACAAAGGAATTTTACATCTTAATCTGTTTGACCATCACTTTCACTTAGACCCTGAAATAGAATTATGTTATTTTATTCTTTGTTATAATCTAATTTTTCAACTATAAGGAAATGTCAGGTAACATTTACAGCAATCTAGGGGCCTCTAAGCCGGATCGGAAGGTCATTCTGCTTGAGCATTGTAAATGAACCTGTCCAGCAAAGTTTTGGTTAAGGACAACCAAGGACTCGTTGTACAGTTAATTTACCCAAAGGTCAATAAAAACAACGCCAAGGTTTTTGCTGTCTGCCCTATGAAATTTGAAGTGGTATCAAGCACTGAACAATTAATCCTTTATTAGGAAGCCTGGAAAAACATATATTAAAAGAAATTTTGTATAAGATCATTATGTTACAGTGCAAATAACATTAAGCAAATTAACATAGTGTTAGAATGAGACAAGTTGTACTTCACTATTATGAAAAATAAGGATGTACTTTTGTTTTCTTAGTGTTCTAAACTGTTCTAAGAGGCTTAACTAACTTTCACAGCCTTCCTAGGCTGCTACACTGGCATGATTAAGTTCTGTCAAGAGACTTTTTACAGTAACCTTTGACTCCCTTTCATACACATGATCCATATGCGGTTTTTATGCATATCATCAGGGAACATGATTCTAATCTTGAAAGAGATTTTCACCTCATTTAAGTAGTGTTGACACTAGAACTAAGGAGAAATAGAGCTGAAACTGTGGGTGGTGCCTAAGTCACTAATTAATCTGGGCTCCTCCACAAGTAGAAAGAAGACAGAAATTAAATGTCATCGCAAATTTGTGGAGAGCCAGTCAACATATTCTAGTTATATACAGTAGCTTTTTTGTTCTGACTATTGTTTTACAATGATATTTATGTTTATTTTTTAACATTGCAATATGATTTCAATAAACTTGTCTTTAAGCTGTGATTTCCCAAGATGCAAAACCAGCAAGATGCTGACTCCAGTGGTAAGCCACACTTACACTGGTAAACTCAGTCAAAGCACTTCAGTACTTTCCTGATATTAACTATTTTCCCCATCCTCTCCCCGTCTTCTTTCCTGATTTATATGATTTATGTGGTATTCATACAGTACACAGCAGGAGAGGAGACTATTCACCTTGAAAATAGAGCTGGTATTACTTAAAACATTGAAGTTATATACTGTAATATGGACACTGGAGAGAAGATCTGTAAGTAAGAAGGAGAATTTTTCTTTCTGCATCATCACAGATGGTTTGGAACCATGAATAAAAATAATATAATTGAACGGAGATAATTTGAGCAATTGCAGTTGTCTTCTTCCAGTCAAAGAGCTATGGGATTGGTTTTGTTATGATAGCCTGGAATTTCACATGATGACACACCAAAAAAACCTCATATTTAGAGCTAAAACATCCTTTTAGCTTTTGTGCAATTCAGAATGGGAACTAATCTTATTCTGATAAACTGAGACTCAGGAATGTAGAGAATGCTCAGGGGAGAAAGAATTTGCCATAAAAAACATCCTCTGTTTGCCACTCTGTAGAAATTTCTTCATTCTGCCCTGGAAATCCTGAAAGTCCCAGTGCCGTTACATGCAATGTATTTGATTTTTCAACAGCACAGTGTTAGGAAGCTCCTGGAAGAAATTCAATCTGTCATGGTTGGTAATGTTTAGTGAGCTTTTGTCACACCAGTTTCATTTCTTGATTCTCTTGAATGCTGCTTTCCTCCTCTGTTTCTCTGGAGGCTTGTCATTAGACACCTCCTAGTGTTGAAAACACCACAGGTTGCAAAACATTGTCTTTGCCAAGACAAGAACAAATCTTTGAAAAGACGCTTTTCCTTTGTGTGATTTCCAGTGTTAGGCATGTTGGTCACAGGTCTGGCACCAACATTCTCCTGCTTAACTTCACCAACATCCATAGCTCTGTCAGAACTAGTGTTATTACTGAAGTGACCTCATGTATGAAGCAAGGAGTTGCAGTATTCCATTGTCCAAAGATTCTTATTTGGGATCCCACATGGGTACAATTTCAACTAGATAAGGGAGGTTTTGGTCTTTAGTGCAGTCTCCAATGTAACAAAATGTGGATTTCTACCAAGAAATTGTGTAAGACCTAAGCAGAGCCTGGGAACTTGAGCATGATGAACTCCAGGTATCTCATCTTTGCCCCTTAAACCAGAGATGGGTTTGGCCAAAGGAGAGAGTTTGCAAGGCAATCAACACTAGCTTGTTTTCCCAATCTTACTGCATGAAGCATAATGCTTACAAATAAGGCAGACAATAATAAAGTCCAAGAGTAGAAAAAAAGATATTATTTTCCCTCTGCTAATATAAGGTATCTTCCTGAAATGAGGGAGGGTTAAATGATACCATGTGGAACTGCATCAGAAAAGAAAAGAGGTGTAGTAATTAATAGTTCCCTGCACATTTCTGGGTAAAAAGCAACCTGTGCCAAGGTGAGGTCATTCTCCCTCTAGTGACTTCTAAGGACACTGTAGGCTCCAGCACAATCAAACATTCATGAATCCTTCATACTTTGAGCAACAGAGGGAAGACAAAGTGTTTGCATGAGGCGGAGTTCTCACAGATGCAGGGAAATTGCTCTGATAGTGTAATTGCTTCCAAATGTCGTGGGCAAAGTGTGTGTTTGTGCTGTTTTTTGGAGTTTTTGGCTTTTTTATGAAATACTGTGTTTAAGAACAAAATGGAGAGAACTGTTAATTGTGCATAAGAACAATAAAGTTTGGCCAGTGGCTGATTACATCCCTAATTACTAGCCTGCTTCTGTAATGATTCTACAATTGAAACAAAAGTCCTAATGCATTTAAAGCATTTTATGCTCAGCCAGATATTATGAGTCACGAGTCCGAAGAGCAGCCAAAGAACTCTGCAGGTGTACAAAAGCCTTTCATAACAAGTTGTAAAAGTGGTTAATTTGTGGCAATTTCAGGAAGGTGGAAGGTAACATATGTGACCCATTATTTAGCAAAATAAATTGTCTTTTGGACCTTTGCAGTTTTGTCAGCCAGCTGCACAGCTGCACTGCACTGTGCCTCCACGCTTTTTTCCCTTTAAATGCAATCATATTATGCACTTCTCGCCCACAGCTTTTCCACCTTAAATCAGTCCATGGCATTTGACACTTGCATACTAAAAATGAAATGAGCTGAGTTCCTAGTTAACATCTATTTATTAAAGATGATCTTTCATGTATAGAACCACCAGCATATTTAGCCTGATTTGTTATATTAACATTTCTGTTTTCACCCTGGGTACCCTGTTAACAATGCTGCACCCTATGGTGAAATATTACCTAATCAGTATTTATGAATAGGGCTTTGAAAGTCACTAAAGAGCAGAGTTTCACACTGGATTGGGGAAGAGGTTTTACCTTCTTAAAACAAAAATATTGCTGAGCTGTGGGGATCTGTATGACATCGTAGGATTGAAGAGCTTTCATTTTTAAATTACATCAAAAATAACTAATGTAATTCTGTTATTAGTATGTCTTTCAAAAACGACTAATGTAATTCTGTCATTAGCATGTCTTTGAGCCCTTAATGCTATTGTTAAACCTTGTAATTATTATGCAAATGAACTGCTGCACTTTAAAAAAGGCCAAGCAGAGGAAACAACAACTTCATATTTTGTCAAACATGAAAATAGGCCCCTTACATTTTTAATTTTTGTTTTCTTTTTGAACTCAAATGTTGTTTGGGAAAGACAGCATACTGGGAAGAAAAATTAAATTTTTGGTGTTGAAAGAAGGGCTATCTCTGTACAGTAACAGTGTGCCTATTACATCATTTATTTGGTTTTCTTCGTCTGACATCAGTTGTTTAGAATGTCCATGTTCTAATAGTAGACCTTTTTTAGAAAAATGTCCTCAGGAAAATGTAGAAGTTATGAGAGGGAGCTTGATGCATAGATTCTTGTGTTACTGGTGACTCATCTGGCCCCATAAAATGGATTAATCTAGAAATTGCTAGGATCATGTTGGATGATACTTCCAGTTCTCTCAGTATGGAGAGCAGATTCCTCTTCCCTTTTATTTACACACTTACTGTATATATATATCAAAGTTATAATCTTGTTTTTCCTTCATCCAGTTATCTAAATCTGGTTTTAAATCTTCCCCAAGATTTTGTCTTCTAGACTTGTATACTTTCCCTTCTCAGGATGTTCTCCAGTGATTCTATGGCCAAAATTTTATATAGAAGTTCAAGTCTTCCAAACACATGTCCCAATAGCTCAGGAAATTGCACAAGTCTGTTATTTCCATTACAAGTTATATTCCAGTTTATGTGAACCACATTGATTACTGTTTTTTCTAATTATATTAAATATATTTTAATTGCTATTACATTTGTGATGTAGTATAGCTTTTAGATTTTTTTCCACAAACATTTGTCTAGAGTCTTTTTCATCCACCTCTATTTGTGTAGCAGGTAGGTCTTGTTTAACTGTGAAAACCTGTGTTTATCCTGTTTAAAAATGCATCCTGTCTTGTTTTCTTTATTTTTTTAGTTGGTATTTAAAACGTTATTCTGTTGACCATGCTTAAAAAAGTCTTCATGAATTTTAGCACTTAACGACAAAAGCAGAAGATATGCAGCTGATCCGTAAAGGACTGCATCAAATCAAGCCTTGGTGTCAATGACTGGCTCCCTTCTATATGAGCTGCAGTTCAACCTTGAACTTCCTTCAGGATCTTATTATGTTGAAATACAATTATGTGTATGTTATCTTATTATCTGTGCAGTAGACCTGCACAGATGAGTATAGGACATGAAAACAGTCTTGTTGAGCTAAAAGCACAAACCTGGAGAATGTGTGCCACGATTAAAAATTGAGAAATGCATATAATGCATATTCTACTAGGAAGCAAGACACATTTCAGTAGAAGAATACAAAACTCAGCATTGGTGAGCTAGGGAATTAGTCCCACACAGTTGTCAAAAGTAATTATCAAAGGACTATAACACTTCATAGGACTAAGCAATTTCTACAGTAAGTTTGGCTTTTAAGTATATTTATTTATAATAAACTTAATTTTTAGAGTGTACTTTTTAATTAGGGAGAAAGAGTTTTTTTCTACTACTGAAAATAATTGAAAATATCAGTGGGGTATATTTTAGTAAATGTTCTACTTAAGGGAACCAGAACCATTGCATCATCTCTTCAGATCCATGTCAAATGTACACCTGAAAGAAAATCTCTGGGGATGTTTCACTGAGTTTCAAATCCTTTAGTCATTACACTTTAATTTAATTTAAACTTTATCTTATCCTGGTAATATATACCTCTATTAACAGCAAATGTGAACTGGTAGAAACTCCTAATTTCAGTGTTAAAAAGACATTATTAGGAATTTAGGAATGATTCTATGCAGTATGAATTACAAATAATTAGTTTCAAATTACTTAGTTCTGTGAGACTCTTTTGCAAATCAGAATAGCACTGCTGCTCCAAATTATCTGGGAAACTGGTGTTATTTGTTTAATGTAAAGCACAGCCAAAAGGGCACAAAAGGGCTCTGAATGTGTCAGCACAGCTTTGTTAGTAACAGAATGGTATGAATGGGTCAAGGCACAATATGGTACATGTGCATACAAATACCCATGCAAGTGAGCATAGAAGTTAAAATCCTTAAGTTTTTCCTTCTCCTGCATGTATAAATATGTATGAATCCGTTTCAAACCCCATGTTTTTGCAGCAAATCTTTTAAACTACTCAGGAATGTAGTTTTAGCCTGATGTCAAAAATTCTCCTAGATTCCTCTGCAAGTTTATGAAATTCAATAAGAGTACAAAGCAATGATTCTAGATCTTCCAGCATTATAAATAAATGAAACTAGAAAAGGTTTCCAAACATAATCACTAAAGGTAATACTCATATAAGGAATTCTGTTTCTTTTCCTGGCTAGGAAATAGCAAGATATTGAAAACTGGGCAGAATGAGCAAAGGAAGAGGCACAAATGTTGATAAAAAAACCCTCAGAAAAATTTTCATTAGATCAAGGAGGTTGTTAACAAGGGTGAAGGATGGTCTTAAAACGTTTGTTTGTTTGAATGATGATCTATCTAGTTTCAGTTCTCCAAGGCAAAGCTGTCAGCCAAGGTTGGGGAGCTGTAAAATCAGAAATGCTCACAAAAACCACACCATGTTAATATTGTTCACCTGGATAACATGACCTGTAACTGCTGCGGATAGACCAAATGAGTAAAGATCAGTTATACTAAATTTAAGGAACACTTTTTTCTTCCTTTTTATTTTGTTTTCCTACCTCTTATAAGGTGATCAGTGTATTACATTCTAATGCTGTAGTCCATAGACTTACTTCCATGTTTATTCGTCATCTTAATATGTGCATCAGAATGGGGAAATTAACAGCAAGACAGTACGATTGAATAAAACCCCCCAGACTAATCCAGTATTTTCTGCCAAAATATCAGTGATCTATTCATGAAACAACTAGCACGAGAGTTTGTCTTCTGTAATTGTTTTCAGAGTGATTTAGTACATCTCTTACAATCAAAGATTGAAGAATCATCTTTCCCAAATTGCCATGTGTGTGTTGGTCAACAGTCTAGTATGGACAAATTCAGCTGTCAGAGAATGGAATGAGACTACCTGGACATACTCTGTATGGCTTTGTGCTCAACACTCATGAAATTTGTAATTCCTGCATGATTTTAGTTCAGTTCCTGATGAGAAATTGTTGTCAGACAACCAAGGAATATCCATTACCACATACAGTCCATTATACTGTTTAATCCATTAATCTCATTATTGTATTAAGCAATAATACAAATAATGTGTTATATTAATATATTTTTCATATAGAAGTAAGAAACACAGTAAAAGTCACAGTCAGACAAAATTCAATATGTAGTACACCAAAAGGCCATAGTTTATATGATACAGTGGTTGCTGTTATAGAATTTTAATGTGTTTTTTTTTTTTGGCCAGGTGATTTTCAGTCAATGATGCACTGTATGTATTTAAATAAAAGAATTCTGTAGTAAAGAAAATTATTGTTGAACCCTTTAGCAAAAAACCTTTGTACTAGTGATAGCAGGAATAATAATTTATTTTTTTCCATTGTCATTATGAATTAAAAAAATACTGTCATAGTTCAGAAAAATCATATAAAGGCCATAAGAAAAATATTATTTTCTAGAGGTCACTGCATGGAAAGGAAAAAACACAGAATTGGAATGAATTTCCTCACTTCTAATGCTGTGCTATTTCTGCAGATTTTATTTGTCATTTGCTCGATGGTTTTGATTTATTTTGTTTTTAGCTTGTAGAACAGATACGGCAAAAAGTGTTCTTTCTCCTTCAGCCCTCTCTCTCTCATATGTATACAAATACATGCACAGACAGATACAAACAGAGCAAATCTTCGTCTTCTTATTCCCCCACTTTATTTTAAAATGTTATCAAATGGTTTGCCAACACAGTTTTATGAACTTGATGTCATTCAAGCCCTGTCACTTAGAGTACTTCTGTAAGTTCCTTTCAAAATTATAGGTAACAACTTGGCAAGTAGGAAGGGCAGTCTATTACAGATTTGTTGCCAGAATTGTCTAGAGCAGGTGTGAATGTATGTGTGGCACGGTATGCTTTATAACGTTCAATGGGCTTCTCTTCACAACACCTTTTCAAAACAAGAAACATGCTTTTATTTCTATTTCACACACGACGGATAAAGCTAGACTTCATAGCTTTGTTGCATAAGGATTCATCTTATTGTTATAAGTCAAAAAACATTTTAAATTTGGGCTCTTAATTTAAATTTGTAGAATGGTACTTGATTGAGACAATTGACACAAGTTGATCAGGAAACTCTGCCATAATAAAAAAAAAACAGTGGACAGACTAGTTCTTGAACACAGTAGCAGTCTGAGGCTCCAAAATCTTTTATTTCTGCCACTGACCATTTAGGTGCAGCTGAACAAATCTTTTTACTTTACAATTCATCAGTTTCAATATCTTTTTCCTGCATTTGCATGAAATCATTGAACAGCTTGTGTTCGAAGGGGCTTTAAATATCATGTACTTCCCACCTCCCTGCCATGGACAGTGACAACTTCCATTAGACCAAGCTGCTCAATGTCCCATGCTATCTGGCCATGAGCTTTTCCAGGGACGGGGCAACCACAGTGTGCTAGTTTGAAAACAAACCAGCAGAGGAATTAAGCCCGCACAAATATATTGTGAGAGATTCCAAAGCAGAACTACAATTTAATAGGAGAAATTAAAATAATGCAGTAATACCATAACACCAGCCTAAATAAAGTTGGAATGCAACCTGTCAGCCTGTTGGTCAGGGTGGTGATAGCAGTCCAGTTAAATAGTGGCTGCAGTCCTGTTGGAGTGATGGATGTGGTCTGGTTGAAGTGGTGATCCTGAGGAAAGGTCTGGTTTGTCTCTGGCGGTCCAGTGGTAGTTGTCAAGCTCCTGTCCTCTGGGAATCCGGAGGAAGTCGTGCCTTGTGGTATGTTCCAAGTCTCTTTTATATAGGTAGGGATGTTCAATTCCTCTCTTCAGGGCAGGGCATATTACAATGAGATTACGTCATTTATGAGTCATTCCAGGAAGCCTTGATGGCCTCCCACAGTGTGGCTGCTGCTTCTCAGAGGGTGTTATCAGGGCTGAGTCACTGATGTGAAGCCTTGCAGGGTTATCTCTCTTTCCTCTTTATCTAATGCCATCTCGAAGTCTGGAGGGTAAGCTGGGGAGGAGTTGGGGGTGGGGGTGTGCAGTGGTTAGCTGTTGTGCATGACCTGTCTTTAACAATTCATCAAGAGATGATGGAGATGGTGATAGAATACATATCTTTGGTTACATCTTCCATGTAACCCAAGACACACAACTTCCCTGGACAACTTGTTCCAGTGCCTCACCACCCTCACAAAGAATTTCTTCCTTATACAACATCTAAACAAACTTTTTTCAGTTGAAAGCCATTCTCCCCTGTCCTGTCCCTACGTGCCCATGTCAAAAGTCGCTCTTCATTTCTCTTGCAACCTCCTCCAGGTACTAAATGTGCAAGTCTGTCTCCAGCTTTCTTGTAACCTTCTTTAGGTACTGGAAGGTGCTATNTCTTTGGTTACATCTTCCATGTAACCCAAGACACACAACTTCCCTGGACAACTTGTTCCAGTGCCTCACCACCCTCACAAAGAATTTCTTCCTTATACAACATCTAAACAAACTTTTTTCAGTTGAAAGCCATTCTCCCCTGTCCTGTCCCTACGTGCCCATGTCAAAAGTCGCTCTTCATTTCTCTTGCAACCTCCTCCAGGTACTAAATGTGCAAGTCTGTCTCCAGCTTTCTTGTAACCTTCTTTAGGTACTGGAAGGTGCTATGAATGACCCTGGAGCCTCCTTTTCCCTGTGCTGAAGCACCCCAAAGCTCTCAGCCTGTCTTCATACAAGAGGTGACACCTTCTTTGTGAAGATGTCTATGATCTACCTGTGAAAAAGAAAGATTCTACTGTTAGCAGCAGAGGTATATTTATAGAGGTGTGAATTGCATGAAAAGTGTTCAGATTCCTTAGCTGTCATTTTTACAACCGTTTTCATTAGCAGCTGTGTTCAACTTAGTGTCTGTTTTTTCATGTTACAAACATTGGTCCTTGTGTTTTCTGAAAAGTACATAGCAGGTGGTGTGTTTTGATTTGTCTTTTTAGGTTGAGGTTGATCTAATCTGTTTTTCAAAGGAAAGATTTCTTTACCACAATTTTTGGTTAAACAAAAGCCATTTGCAGGGTCTATGCAAAGAAATATTGTTCTGTATAATAGAAACTGTCCATGAGCCTTGTCTTGGATAATCATAATTGTGACTTACATGCTGCCAATTTGTGAGGGCTACCTTGCTGAGGGATTATGTTGATGCCATTAGAATGGCAGTTTCAAGATTCTGTAATGTGCTCCAACAATAAAAATAAAAGATAATATTTAAAATTTAATCAAGTTTTTAATGTTCAAACATTGTTATTTGGAATAGTTGTCCAACCAGGATAAGAAAGTGAAGGGAGACTTTTTTGTCTCATTAAAGTTTCTGTCGTGGAGTATTATAGTGCTTAAACCATCTGTATGACACCTAATCAGAAATGATGTGCATCCCTCAGCAAGATGTTATAAGGGGAAATATTGGAAAAATTTATTTTTATTAAAATGAATGTTGCTTGATTTGAATTAATATGGAAGGGGAAAATTGGAGTGAAAGCACACCTTTTGTGGACCCTTGTTTAAAGTGAAAAATATCTTCAAAAGTACATAGAAATGTGTAATCTCATTATGTTTAGGAGAAATGTGGAGCTCTATTTAATGTTCTGGGTTTGAAGGGTACTTTTTGAACCATACTTTTAAAAGTACTTTTGTATTGTTCAAGAGCTGCAATATAGCCTTTATACCCACTGAAATAAATAAAAGGGATCCCACTGACTTTTCATATGCTAAAGTACTGCAGATAGAAAATTATAAATCTCAAAGGCCTTTAGTCAAAATGGACTTATCCCAATGCATTTCTCCAGAACATATCCTTTACTTGTCTTCTGACTGCACAGCAATAGTCAACTTTGGCTTTTTCCTCTTCCCTTTGAACTCGGGGAATTCTCTTGCCTTCTAGCCAGTAAGCAGAAATCTTGACCCAGATGGCAGAGTTAAGTGTGAGCTCTCCACACGTTTTATATTCACAGAGTGGGATTTTATTTTGTCCTTAGCAATAAAGTGGAGACTATAGCAGAAGAGCTGCCATGCAGTACACGGTCCTGAAGCAACAATGTCTGCAAAACAGATCACATAAATCTCAGTGACAAAGCTTGCATGGAGATAATAGGAGAACCAAAAGAATTTTAAAAAGGCACTGAGTTAAACATGAAAATTAAAGCTGTCAAGAGCCCTTTAATGTATGTTCATAACAATTTACATTAGCCAAGTAAAATCAGATACTGGAAACACAGACAATGAGACCCAGAAAAAAAAGAAATAGAAGAAATATATGATTAGACATAGAATATTGGCACATCTGGTATCAATCAAATCCCAGCCTAAGTCCCATGAATATACTGAAAGAATATTCAGTAAGAGATACAAATAAAAATCCATTAACTTCTTTGTTCATATAGTCTCTGTTTGGTGTGTTTATGTGCTGTTTTTTCTATACATGAGCTCAGGGCCTGGAAGTACAAACTCGTGTGACTGTAGTATATGCCCTCAAAATATATTAGCAAAAGCTTTTGTGATGGTCATGAAAACATGTATCAGCACTAATCTTTTCAGAGGTTACATTTCACTATAGGAAACAACAGTGACATAAAACGCAGTTTACATGGATTTTGTATGTATGTTTTATGCATGTAGAAAAGGCTGTATGCTAAATTCTGCTGTAACTGTGCATTTTCACTCAGTCTTGTGATATATTTGTGTTTTAGAGTATCTGAGTGTAGAGAATAAAATTGCTCTGCCGAATATGTTCTTTGAAAACTTCACTCCTTGCTCCCTGTCTCCTGTACTCACCTATGTCAAGTATTCCTGTTTTTTTTTTTTTTGTCTCATAAATTGTTTTCCCTCTGGGAGGTCTCAGTTTTTAAAGATAAAGGATTTGCTATTTCTCACATTGAAATCAATGCCAAATTTCTTCTGGCTTTGGTGAAAACCTGCACTTTGCTTTCCTTGAAGTGAACGCTTTACCAGTTCTTTAGAATACCTACTTTTAGAATTACATATATCTCACCTTTATGAACAATGGATCATTAGCTCAATGTCAAAGAACAAACTTCTTAAAACAGCATTTAATTAGTATTCTCTACTCTGCTCAGATGAGACTCCACCTGGACTATTTCATTCAGCTGTGAAGGCCCCAGCATGAAGCACATGGACCTACTAGAACTGGTGCAGAGGAGGGCCATAAAGATGGGCAGAGGGCTGGAGCACCTTTCCTGTGAAGACAGGCTGACACAGTTGGGACTATGCAGCCTAGAGAAGTGAAGGCACCAGGCAAACCTCACTGTGGCCTTACAGTAATTTAAAAAGGCTACAAGAAAACTAGAGAGGAACTTTTGACAAGGGCGTGTAGTGAAAACACCATGTAGTAGTAATAGAAGTAGTGCTAATATGAATTAGACTGAAGCATAGTAGGGTGAGATTAGATATTATGAAGGAATTCTTTCCTGTGATGATGGTGAGGCACTGAACAGGTTTCCCAGAGAAGCTGTGGATGCTCCATTCCTGGAAGCAAACAAGAACAGATGTGACAGGGCTCTGAGCTACCTGGTCTAGTAGAAGGTATCCCTACCAATGGCAGGGGGATTGGAATGAGGTGATCTTTAAGGTACCATTCTATGCGTCCTTTTAGGATTTTTAATAGGAAAGGATGCATCTTTGCTGAACTTGACTTCTTTCACACAATAACTTGAAAAGTTCATCAATACTAGTGTCAAAGCAAGTGTAAGTGTTAGTGTTGTGGTTCAGTGACAGCATAACACAAAACTCTGGGACACTGTGAAATATATTAAAAATAGTAACATGACTGTAAAGAAAGACATAAAAGAAATAAAAAAGTAGACAGGAATTTTGTTTTCACCTGTTCACACATTAGATTTCACTATGTAGTTTCAGGTATATCTGGTAGCGTCCAGTTTTTCATGAGAGAGAAGACTATCAGAAAATCGGAGTTGGAATGGCTGAGGCTTTGTTCCTGGCATTTGATAGGTAGCTGAAAATGGGGATTATAGCTGGGTTTTGGAAGCTATTCACAAGAGGTGGCTTGAAACAGCCTGGTTTGCATTTTATTCTCTTGGCTCCTAGCATGAAAGAAAGAATGAAGACTACACGGAAAGCAGTTTGTCACATTTCATCTATATGGCAACTAGGAATGGCAGAATTGAGACTCTGGAGAGCTAAGGCAAATTTTCCAGACGCAAACTTATAAACTAAATTCAAGTACTCGATCTGCTCTGAAAAATATTAAGGCTTTCTACAGTGTTCCTACTTTTATCCTAGATCAAGAACCTGTAGTTTCGTCTTACTGAAACTGTTGGCTGGTTTGTATTGATAATATTCCACGTATTTGAGATTCTAATTCTGTCACTTCCCAGATTTTCTGTCACTTCTGTGCATGCCTACAATTATTTTGCTCTTCAATTACATTGGTAGCATCCTCACACAGACTTCTACAGAAGGCATCTTCCCGCCCTGTGCCCATACTGCTTTTGAACCTTTCAAATAACACCCCAGTAACTCATCCTAATTCTTACTGGAGATCTTGCAAAATATTAGATTCTTTTCCCATATAATAAAGATCATTTTTCTGAGCAGGTTTTTCCCCAAACTATCTAGATGATTAAAAAAATGGTTAGAACAAAATAAGGAAGATGAAAATCCAGTGGAGTTTAAGCTAAAGGTTGGTAATTTTGTGAAATGTATGGGCTCATACAGACTCTTGTAATAGTTGGCAGTTGAAAGTATTGATCCTGGATGTTTCTCATAGTCCTACATCTCCTCAGAAGTCTCACCACAGAGACTAAACCTTGTTGTAAGTCTAAATTTCCATGAATGTAAGGTGTAACATTTTTCGAAGTGCATTTTGATGTGCTGGTTTTTATCCAAAGGTTGACTGCCTCCCTCTGCTAGCACTTTCCTCTGCAGTTTTGAGAGTTCCAAGAGTAAGAATTTGATGTACTTATCTCTTGCTAAAATGTCTTCTGCCATCCTCTGCATTTTATAGTGCCTTTTATGCAATTCTGGTTACTTCAGCACCAAACTTTCCTTTTAAAATTTCAAACATGGAAATAGCTTTTACGGCAGTGTTTGGGAAACGATTTCCTCAGTTACATGTGATGATTTAGGTTTCCTGATGCCTCTTTTCCGATATTAGGTTGAGTGTTACTAACACTTAAACAAATTACAAACTTCTGCTTAGTCATCCTTTTCTTCCCATGGTTCATACATAGCACTACAATGAAATATTTTGAGTTATGTTAGATACTACTGTAAAGAACTTCCTACATACAGTGAAATCCTTATCTCCTAGAACTTGCTTACATTATTGCCTACCAGCAAGTTCACAGTTTTTTCACCCCAGAAGACATTTTGTTTTCTTCTTCCAAAAGACCAAGAATTGTGCAAAAATAAGAACCATGTTTCTTAGTAATAGCTATACAACAATAGCTACTACCTTAATAATTTCATTTTTTTTCTTAGATGGATTATTTCTGACATTCTTGATGACAAATATGTAATCTGTCCTTCGCAAACTTAATAACTCTTTATGCTTTTGCAAATTCCATGTAGGCAGAATTTTGTCTTTAGGGGAGATTTTTAGTGTAAAGATTTGAAATTTCGATAATATTCTTGGTATCTGGACTGGGGTGGAAACATCAGAGATTAATTATCGATCTGTATATAAGTGACATTTACATGAAACATAAGCACATAATTTATTAGTTGATTTCATCCTGGTTGATTGCGCCAGTGAATGGTATACAGTGAGTAGGGGAGGGAAGTTGTTGGTCCCTGTTCAGCAGCAAAGTTTACTCCCTTGCTTTACTTTGTAAATAAGTGACTTACACAAAAAAAAAGTGAAAACTGATAGTATTTTTCCATCTCTGGCAGCACAAAGATATTGCTGAAGAGGTTTATGTTGAATATTTTTGATGTGTAAGTGCGCAGAGAATGTCCTTCTAAATGCAAAAAAAGGTGCTATTTTTAACATAATTTTCATTTATGAAAATCATAGAAGAGGAATATTTTGATCAGTTGTAGTACGTGTGTAAGACTCAACGGTGTTTAACTCTCAAGACTGATAACTTACTGAATTATTTCAAGACCTTGAACAGATTCCATAAAACAAAGTGCTGGTAGTTGTTACCAACTGTGTATGGTGTTTTGTAATTTTGTTTTAATAACGCTATTAGTATTCACCAAGGTGAGTTACATTGAGTGTGCTTGATAATACGTGTATTACATATTGCAATACCCAATACGAACGGAACAAAATGAAGTAATTATTACAAAGCTTACTAATTTAGCACTCACACTCAAGTCTTCTTTGGCATTGCCTTTGAGTTATAGTATTGAAAATAGAATTCATCTTACCGAATTTGAAGGACTGTGATTGTTATCTGAAAAAAAAATGTCAGCAAGAGAGTAAGAAGCAGCCAGAAATTGATTAACAGACTTCATAGTGGGTTCTGTATCTGCCTTTTTAAATGCATAAGGGTACTTATGGGAAATAATTGTATCCTATTCTGTTTCAGTACTCTAGCGCTAATGCCTAATTTTATTTATTTTTTTTTAATTCCCCCTTGAAAGCCAATGTCAATGGCAGCTTAAAAATGAGACATTTTAATTGTATTTAAAATTCCTACCAGAGATGTGCATACATAAAAACATCTGCTGGGTCCTTGAAGCCTTCAGCGTTGGAAGGAGTAAAATCTCTATATTCTTGGTCAGGTCTGGTGTCCACATTTTGGCTCTACAATAGTGAAAGAGACTTCTTCAGTTACTGCAGAGACAGAACCTGAACGGAAAAGAGATGAGAGACAGCCAATAGCCAAGGCTATTGAAACCTGCAAGAAAAAATTGGATTCCATCCCTATCCTAAAACTAAACCAAACTAATTTTTTTTAATCCCTGAAAGGAGTCCCAAAATCTCATTTGCAGAAGTGCTGACTACTTGCAGTTAAAATGGAAAATGATGCAAGCAATCTTTTGAATGTGCTAAGTGATATATGCTGTTGAATTCTCTGAAAACCCCAAAGTTTTGATGTTTTGACTTGGGCAGTCAGAGTTTATGGTTATGTTTGACATTTCTTGCATGTCTTTATGACTGAATTTTGGAGATTCTTCCCCTATTCTCACAAGAATGAAATATGAATATGGGATGCTTACATGCAGTAACAGAAATCTCATTGTATGTGTGTAATATTAGGAAAAAAAATAACATTTTAGTACTGAATCCTAAGTAAAGCATGGACAAAACCACAAGGAGTAAATTAATACTGAACCTATATTTACATAAATTCATTCCAACATTTCAGTGAAGTAAATGATACTTTGAAAAAGAAACAAAAACGGTGTAATCTCCAACATAAAATTTCTGTGTTGAAATTGAAATGTATGTCCACTTGTGTGCATCAAGTACGTCACTTGTGTGACACTGCAAACTTATAATTATTCTATTTGTGTTGAACAAAAATTTTGCTATGTTATGCTATAGGATTTTCACCCTATAGTGAATATAGTGAATATTCACCCTATAGTGAATATAGTGAATAACTCTCTCTGCAAAGATAATAACTATCCTGCTAATGGGTCATCTATAACAACCCTTACTGTTTATTCACTTTTCTTCTATTAAATGTCTACATGGGAAGTAATGGAAACTTTCTTATATATCGACAGGGCTGCTAATAAGAAGCTGGGTGAATTACTCTGATGTCAAAAGAGTTTTTACCCTGCTTAAATCAGAAAGTGTCATATTCAGAGAAGTATTCAGCCATTGACTGAGAGACCTTCCTGTTTCTCTATGTCATCTTTTCTGTCTCGGGGACTGCAGTTAATGTTTCCATTAAATTTCTGTGGAATCATCACAGTAACCTGCAGGAGAGTGTGCTGGAGCAGACTATGCCACACAGTAACTTTCTTTGCCAGCAAAGGAACAAAAAGGGAAACAGGAAGGGACTGTAGGTTTGAACACAAGGCCAATATGACACACGTTGTTTCCTAAGGTTTATAAGTTGCAGACAGTGTTTAAAGTATGTGAATTTCACATTCCCTTTGATATTACTAATGTTTATCTTAGTGCTTAATAAATCACTAGTTTGATTTACTTCAGTAATAATAAAGCTATACTTGCAGCAACCTTAATATTAGCTATGTGTGTTTGCATTGGATGAAGTCTAAAGTTGCAGAACTATTTATTAAACATTTCCTGGCATGTGTGGTAGAATTGTGACTGCATAGCTGCATTACATTACATTACATTACAAAAGATATTTTGGGGAATATTTTATACTCTCTTTCTTTCAACCACAACACAGATTACAAATAAAGAAAATCCCTTTGTTAAAATTGCTGTAGAACAAACAAAAAATTATTATATTTCACTTATCATACAAGAACTTTCAGGGGAGATACTCTTTAATTTAGCCTTAACTCACCCAGGTGTGCATGAATATTCTAAGACTTTATACATTAGTAATATGTAAGATAAAACTATAAAAGCTTTGCAGTATCATGGGTATAATAGCAGCATGAGATGAGCTATTCTTATCCTACCTTTGTCTTTCAGGTAGCCAGCTGAACAGTTCAACACAGATTTTTTATTTCTGTTGTTGAAAAATAATTGGCAATAACAGCATATATTCAATACACCATGTTGTTTTCACTCCTTTCACATCCAATGGAGCCAGATGAATCATGATCCTTGGCCCACTGTACTCAGGGACATCATGTTGTGTTATGTGCAGAAAAACAGGCACAAGTATGTATAATATTCTTTGGAGAATAAGCAGTGCTTCAGAGGCTTATTTTTCTTTTACACACATATATATCATAAAATATTAAAGAAAATCCTGCTGAATGATGTTAGCGCACATGTGTAATGGTGTGGGAAAGCTAATTATAGTAGATAATTTTCAAATCAAAGGCAAGGAGTTTCATTTCCAAACCAACTGTTAGCAGTTGCAGTTGGAAACCCTGAACTTATTACTCTAATTATTGTACTTTTATATTGTCATAATTCCAAGGGAACCTGTCCATGGCTCTTGTTGTTGTTGACATGTCCACATCAGAAGGATAGTTATTGTCTGCCCCAAAGAGCCTATAATCAGAGCAGCAGCAAAAGAAGGCAAGAAATGGAGAGCTAGGAAACTCACTGTATTAAAGAAATCCACTGATTTGAGTAATAAGCAACTACAACTGTGGCAAGGAACTTATCACCTTTCTTTCAAAGCCCTTTACAGTGTATATGGATGTATTTTTAATGATAATTGTATTTTTATGCAATTATGAATTAAAAATAATAAGCTCTGGAGGCCTGGAAATATGCTCACATGGCATAAGTGTAACAAGGGGAGTCAAGAAAAGAAAATTATTTGCTCTGTGGAAAGATTGTTTTTGCACCCTCCTCCCTCATTAAGAATAAACTGTAAATGGCTGGTTGTGCTGGTAGTGTTGCCTAAAGCAGGGGACAGAAAAACATTGCAACAGTGTTAGACTAGTAACATAAAAAGCAGGTCCTTTATTGAAATCTTTCAAGGTGCATGATGTGGCTATATGCACGATTGGAATGTGATTTCCATGGTTTTTATAAGTTTAACAAATTAGCTTATCAATTGAATATTGTCCAATTAAAAAAGAAGTCCATTAGGATACCTAGCCCCTGGGTTCAGCCCCCTACTGAGACACCCCCCCCCNTCTGTGGTTCCAGGAAGTAGCAACATTATGCTAGGATCTTAGGAATGTGTTTTGTCTATCTAACTATTGGAGTAGAAAAAATACTGACAGTAGTCTACAGAGCTATGAATATATGAAAAATATATAAAAAGCAAAAGTCTTTAGGCACCAGTAGAGTTAATTTTCTGCACAGTGTCTGGTATGCAGTGGTATCTTGGATTTGTGCTGGGAGCAGCGTTGAAAACACAGGGTTGTTTCTGTTACTTCTGAGCATTGTTCACACAGAGCCATGGTCTTTGCTGCCCCCCACCACATCCCACCAGCAGGAAGATTGGGGGTTCACAAGGAGTTGGGAGGGAACACAACCAGGACAGTTGAGTCCAGCTGACTCAAAGAGTATCTCATGCCATATGGCATTATGCTCAGCACATAAACCAGGGCAAAAGCTGGCTGGAAACCACCACTCAGGAACAGACTGGACATTGACTACTTGGTTATGAAGAATTGGCTCTCATTTGCATGACTAGACTTTCTTTGATTTTATTTCTTTCTATCTTTTTTCCTGTAGTCCTTGTTGTTATTTTCATTTGAATTATAATTTCATTATAAGTTTATTTAATTTCATTTTATTTTTTCAATTTTTGAACTGTTCTTATCTCAACTTACAAGTTTTCTCACTCTCAGCCTTTCAGTTCTCACATTGCTATCCTGATGGGTTAGGAGTGAGGAAGCTGCTGGGACTTTTAGCTGTCCATCACAAGCATTTAGTATTTGTATCGTGTTACTTGTTTGGTTTTTTTTTTTCATTCTCAGGAAAAGCCAGAATAACAACCTATTATTAAGTCAAATAATAACTCATTTGTTGGTCATATGGAAGTTTGAAATCACTGGATGTAGCCCCAAGGTAAAGGTACCTAAAATGATGGTCTTTAGGGTGAAAGTTGAAATCATTATTTGGGTTTTTTTAAATAATACTTCAATCAAATAAATAAAATTATTACATTTGTAAAACTGATGTTTTTCATAATGGGCAAAGATGATACTGAAGAAAGAAGTTAATGCAGCTCAGCTTTAATTTATGTCTTTGAGTGCAATGAAGCCATACACTTGCTTTTTAAGTAATTATTTGTTTTATGTTATTGTCACCTCTTTGTCACAGCTGCCTTTTCCATCCAACTGCAGCTACTCCTCCAGAGTACAAAATCATAATGAATCTCTACATCATACGGAGTTTGAAGGGCTTATTCATTTTTCCCACAAAAGTTAAATAAAGTAAAAAACTTTCAGCCCATCAATCCTTTAGCAAGCTGTCCAAGGTGACATTTCATTGGTGCATTTTGTCAGTGAATAAATCGTACAACATGCTCTGAAAAAAAAGTGGAAAACGTTCAGTCCTTTTTCATTAGATCTGTCCAAAGCTGAACCACTGGAGATTACATACAAAAAGCACATAAGACAGAAAAGTGCTATTCTGTCTATAAACTGCATTAATCATTCATTTCCTTCTGAGTGGTTTGAGTCACTGCCCTTTCTCTGGTTAGGTCCAAAACTGGCAATTTAATTTTGAGCTGCATGACAGATACATTTCAAAGAAATCACAGACATAATGACTCCTGTCAAGCTTGATAAAGTCCTCATTCATCAATTAAGGAGCTTCCAATAAGGCAAGATGGGTAGAGCAAAATGGGACCAATCACATGATAATATGAACAGAGTTGGGTTTGCCAGGATTTTCCCCCTCTCTCTCTCACGCATACAGAATCACATATTCCCCAAAACAAACACACCTGTACACACACACCCCCTCACACATGTTCTTCTTGTTGATTCTGGGAATAGAAATAACTAAAAGGCTTCTATTCACTGATATGAACTAATTACCTAAGGGACTGCAATTACTTTACTGCTCCACTGACAGGAAGTGTCAAAGAGCTGACCAAAGATAATAAACACCTGAGGAGTCACCATTTACTGCAGTGTCAAAATGATTTTTTATTAGTTAAATTTTTACAGCCTATACTGAAAATAAGTGTTCAAATAAAAGTGATTTAGGTAAAGAAATAGTAATGCAATAAAATCTAATGAATTTTTGAAAAATATGCTACATAAACAAGTGAAGCTCCGATAATATAGAGGAGGCACAATGTGATAGTTTAAGGACCAATTTAAAGTAGCGATAAGCCAATTAAAGGGACACTGTCATGGGTCCAATACAGGGCTAAATCAGTGGATGTTCTAGATACTGAAGAGTCATTTTGCAGTTAAAGACTTGGCTAAATGCAAAGACTTCCTGCTCAGGGTGTCCTAATCAGACATCACTAACAAACTTTATTTTACGAAGTAGCCTAGGATAAGAAAGTCCAGAGTAGTCTAGGATAAGAAACCATACCCTAGAGTAACCTAGGATAAGAAAGACTTGTGTACCTTTATGCATAAATGAGTCATTAAAGAAATTTTGGAGTAGATTTCACACCAAAGTCTTCTATTAGGTGACGAGAGCACAAGCATTGCTGCAAGTTCTACACCTGCTTAAATCATCAAAAGTAACTGATTTTACTTGGCATCTTTGATGATACCAGTAGGAACAGATTAATAAAAATTGCTTTACTGGTTCCTGCCCCTCTTTCAACTTTGCTCCCTTTCTACATTTCTAACATTATAATAGATCCATTTCTACCACTTCTCACCACTAAGAATATGATTTCTTTTATGCCCTAAGAGGAATGACAGAATATTCAGAAATCAGACATATTTTTCTTTCCATACGTATTTTTCTTTCCAGATAATTTCTAATAAAACGTCCGTGTTTAGGCTAATTGAAAGAGAAATAGTGCTACTGGCCCACAATGAAAAATCACGAAATACTGCTGTTTGGGCTAGATTCAGAACAGATTTCTTCTTGGACACCTGGTGCCCTGACTTTTTTATGTACTTAATTTCACCGCCAATGAAGGTTTTTTCTGACATTTGGAGTAAGCAAAGCCATAACTCCTCATATTCTTGTCTTCTGTCTGTGTTTAGAGCTCCTTCAGAGGAGCAACCAGTCATACTGGAGTAGTCTTATAACTTCAAGGTTCAGAAGAAGAGTGGAGGAACACAGAAATGGTGGAAAGTCATCTTTAGTCTTTCTCCTTCCACTTTTTAGCTTAAGAAATACAATAATAGATAATGTCATAATTTCCTAAATACATGCTAACAACCTCCTCATTAAATTTTGGCATTTAAAACCACTCAAATCTTTCTTTGCAGAGAAGTTTTCCCTTTGCAGCAAACTTGATCCTTATTTTTTGTAATGTTTTACATAATATCTGAAATAGCCTATATTAACAAGTGTTTTCTACTAGCAGACTTTGCTCTCAGTTTCATTTAATGATGACACAAGTTTTTGATGTTTGTTGATTTGTAACTTGGGCTTTTATAAATATGCATAAAAATTAGTTTCAAAAAATTATCTGTGAAGGCACGAAAGTAGTTTCTACATACTTATTAACTGGCCAACATGTTTTGAAATTTTCACCTGAAAGTGAAAAGTGATCACGCTGCAAAGGGCTTACACTGACAGAACACTTGGTTCACCTTCTACAAGTGAAGACAACAGGCACCTAACAGCAGTACGAAATGGATTGCATTGAAAGATTCCACCTTTTCTCAGATTCTAACCTTTTTATAGTTATACATGAGCGGAATTTCTATTAAAATATTGCAGATTTTTTCTTATTTTATTTACAGATCACCTTTTGAGACTCTTGGAACACTAAGAATACCTTGGCTTTCATGATGCAGTCAGTGGGAAGACTTCCTCATTGTTTTATAAATGTCCAAGATTCTCAAAATATTCCTTTTACAGGTCTAAGGCAGTATTTTGAATGGCTCTATCAAGATGAGCTGAAAAATGTTAAGCCTGTCATGGTCAAATTTTAGCTCGGGGAATCTATGGCTGTGTTTGAAGTTCTTTCCGGGAAGCATGAACAAAGAAATTTTTCCATGAGATACTCCTGTCTTCCACAAAACTTGAAGGGAAATGAGCATTGTCTCCCTTATTTCCTCCATATTGTCCACGTATTTGCATAGGAGAAGGCACACAAAGCCTCCTTACAGCCACAGAACAGTCTCTGGCAGCTTTTCCTCTGCTATGCTTTGCCAGGGGGCCAGGAGGCTGCACAGGAAGGGGAAAGGATAGTTACTGCTGTGCTGCTCAGCTGGCAAAGAGGGTTATGAATCTCTCAACCAGGAATGAAAAACTTTGGTGTACTTCACCTCTGTGGGAGAAAAATGTTCTCTGCAGATTATTTAGAAGTTTGAAAGTCTGAATCAGACAATAAGTAATACTGAGTTAAAAGCAAGAAGGTGTTGAAAACTCAAAGTAGTTCTCGCCCACAGGCCTAATTTAGAGCGTTTGAAAGTACAGTGGAACCCACTGAGACAATAAACCTTTAGCCTCCTTAGGATATTGTCCTACAGAATGTGAAAAAGATGATAAGTACCTGTATAAAATCTGAAACCAGAAAAGAACAGTAGTTTATGTGGGTATGAATACGTCATTTGAGATAGTACTCTACTTAACACTGTTTAATGAAAAAGAACTGGTTTAGATAAGGATCACAAGGAACTGGCTTACTTTCGTAAACTAAACAATTTTTGAAATTATTACATTTAATTGTAATTTCAAAAAAGGTAAAAGCCTTCAAAATAATTTTAACAACAATTATCATTCAATAGGTGGAGCCACAAAATGCACAATGCTCCTCCAAAAATAAAACTAATGTCTGTTTGCAAGTATTGTTCACAATACCCTTATTTTTTACCCTTCATAAAATCATACTTGTGTCATACATATTGTCATAAAGCCATGGTAACTATGCAAATGCCAATATCAAATCGTGGGTAAGATGTTTTATTTCAAGATAATATTTTTAGTGTGTTTATGAAAACTTTATTGCAATTTTAAATACAAATAATCTGTACTGCGTATTTATCTCAGTATCTTTATTGTAACCTGTTCTTTCTTAATGGAACAGTATCTTTTACAATTTCCTCCTAATGAATGTTACAGTTATTTTCTAACTACTCAGATTTCAAACAATTTGTCCCAAGACTGGCAGCATTTGTTTACAACTGTCAATTGGGTTTCTACCAGATTTAAGAAAATGTTCAAACCATTTCATTCCATTTTGCCCTTTGAACTTTTTTCAATAGAAATATGTCCCTTTTACTGGTACTGAATTAAAGCCTTTTTTAATTCCCAATGAATTTTGATGTTTATTGGACCATTCGGACTTCTGAAAATTAATTACTAGTCACAAGAAGTTAGAATGCTCACAGAAGTGAATAACAATTTTTAAAATGCACTACCAAGATCCTGACTTGTTAAGCATCAAGAAAGAGGGAATATGGAGAATTGTGATCTCCTTCTCCTAGTGAGACCAGTGATGACATCACTGAATGTTTCTTTCAGTAGTTCTGATTTTAATCCTTGCTGAAGCTCACAGCTTCCAAACAGTGAAACAGAATATAAGAGGTAACCCTTGTTGAATGTACTTGGTTTGGTTGTTTCCTAGTTGGTTTGATGATCTGTAGTTGATAGGTACCAATTGGATGAGGATGAAAGGTCATGAAAGCCTAACAGAAGGTCTCAATTAGCATACAGGAAAGGTCGAATTAATTATTTTTCCAATAACACCTCTAAAATATTTTCGTGAGACTATAAACGGTGAAACTCTTCCTTTAGAAAGTTTAAATATTCAGCATACCTCATGTAGTTTTCTTCATGTCTGGAAATACAAGATGTTTCTGACAACTATAAACTTAGCTATTTGCTTACAACATTTTACAATGCTGTCCAACATGCTACATGCTCCCAGTTGTTAAGTGAAAACTTTGCCTTCATTATGTTTATATTACAATTCCAATGGTCTATAGGGAACAGAGATGTGAGTTTATAGTGTGATCAAATGTGCTACAGTACCACCTGTTCTATGCCGTAATGCATACTCTGTTTAACAAAATAAAGGTTGTAGTAGGAATCCAAAAGGATCATATTGCATAACACTGATTATATAGGACATCTAAACCGTATACTCTGTTTTCTCCCTTCTTTACTGCTTTTAGCTTCCATTTAGATCTTTCATCTACCTCTGGAATAATAATAGTGGTATGTTTAAACAGGGATTTGCAGCACAAAATTCTACTATCTCAGTGTTTTTACTTGGCTAAAGGCTAGAAACAGAAGATCACCTTGAAAAATCTTTATATTCTTATTTGGTTTCTAAGTTCTCATATATTGCTCCTTTTAGAGCCTAGTAAGATTAGGATGCCTAAGTCAGTGGTCTTAACTCATAATTTAGTGATTAATATTGGTGCTTTAAGACATAAGTCCAACACCAAAACACGTAGGGCAACTGAGAAAATATGCCCTACATTAAAATAAATGACAGATCTTTCTTTCCTCTCCAGGACAGTCAGGTTTGACATTTGCAGTAATACAAAAGTTGCAAAAAGATAGTTATTCAAAATTAATCTCTCCGTTAAAATGCCTTTGTGACTAATAGGAAAAAAACCTTGCATACAGTGCTATAAATCTTTCTGCTAGCACTAAACCCTTCTAATTATGGGTTAGACTAACAATACATACTAAAATTTATGTGCAAATACAACTAATGTGATTTTTTTTCTAATTCCATCTCTGACATGGAACTGAATAAGGAATCTCTAAAGGAATACAAATAAACAAGTAGATTAAAATAATTTTTCTAGATTTCCAAGTATCCTGATACTAAATAGTTGCAGGTGCTCTACTTCTGCTAATTCAAAAAAGAGAGAAATTAAAACAAAATCTAGCTGCCTGCAGCTACTTACTATCAAGTTGTTTAACAATGAAGTAGTTCATTTGCAATTTCATATAAATTCCCTAAGAGAACTCCTATTCTATTATATTTTTAATTCTCCCCCCCTTTTTTTTCTGTTATTGAAGATGATTCAGTTTTGTTGCTCTAATGTGACAATAATTCAGAAGAATTTACGAAAATCTTGAACCTAAAATCTATATTTTGATCCTGTCTATGCTGACTGCAAGTAGAAATGTTTCTGTTATTATTTGAATGGAAACAGTATTTTAGTTACTAGAATATTTACATTTCAAAGGAAATTAATATTTAAAACGCAACTTTATTTTTCAGATTCACATGAGTCAGATGTATACACACCTTCACAATGTGGTTCCATGAGTTGAAGTCTGTTTCTGAAATTCATGAAACAAATTATTGATGGTTTCAATTATTTTCAGTTTTCATCTGTCCTTCAACTTGAAATTCTGTTGTTTAGCATTCTGTTTTTAGAAGCAGTAGGTAATGAACACTAGGTAGATCACTGCTTCTGAGGATCCTTGAAAACATTTATATCAAGCTGGTCTAAGAGAGTTATTTTTTAATGAAAGGTCTCTAACTCACAGGCTCTGGGGAGCGCATTTATGTATTAAGGTCAAAGTTAAGTAATATGGTTTTTGGTGAAAAATATTATTTTGCTAACTGTGCTTTTGAAACTAATGGTCCTTTACAATCCCAAAGAATAAGAATAAATTAATGTAAAAACGCACAATCCTGAGGGAAGTTTACATTATTTGAAGGACAGTTCAGAAAGAAATAACTGCATTACTAGCACTGTGTGAAAAGTAGCCTGATGATAAAACAAAATGCATATGGCCAAAGAAGTTTTTTATATGGCTAAAGGAGGGAATTAGAGGTCTGTCTTACTGAAAAATCAGTTAAATGAGTTACAAATGATAACAACACTTTCAAAATGCTAGTATTGCATGCAGAATGCAATGTACTCTATATATGTGGGTGAGCATGTATCTATCTCAAAAGGAAAACAATAATAACCCATTAAATGGTTGGAATATTGGTGATGAGAAGATGATTGAAATACATGCCTTGGAGAGAGAAATAAAAGTCAGAAAAAAAAAAGTCATATAAAAAGTCATGTAAAAAACCATGTAAAAAGTGAGTGTACTGAAATATTGTGGGGAAAAGATGTAATGTAATTGGGAGCTAAACGAGAAGCTAAGCATCACTGAATCCATCAATGACACAGCTAGGGTCAATCCACCCGAAATTCTAAAGTAATTGGAAATTCACCCTGAAGTAATTGGTCACTGACATGTCTAGATTCAATCAAAGTCAGTAATGAGCCAGAAATACTAGTGCCCTTTATCTATTTTTGTGAAATAGTGTCAACATTTAGAGTACATATGAAATACAAGCTTTAGTATGTGAAGGGACTACAAAAGAAGGGGAACAGTCTTGTCAAGTGGGATTGAACCTCTCATTTCCTTCTGGATCATTAATTCAGACAGCAGTCATGCATGTTTTCAGTACCCCTCTGTATCTTAAAGCAGGCACTGAACTATATGCATAAAAGGTTTTAGCATACTACATAACCTGATCTTCTTCTGCAACAAGGGGATGATGGGAAGGCTGTGGATATTCTTCACGTAGCATTTAATAGAGACTTTGACACAGTTTTCCACAGTAGTCTATTGGAGAAACCGCTGACTCATGGCTTAAATGTGTGCACTCTTCACTGGGTAAAAACTGGCTGGATGGCCCAGCCTAGAGGGCACTGGGGAATGGCGGAGCATCTGGTTTGTGTCTGGTCACTACTGGGGGGGTCCTCAGGATGAGTGTTGGGTTCAGTCCTGTTTTATATCTTTATCGATGACCTGGAGATCAAGTGCACCCTCACTCAGTTTGCAGATGACGCCAAGTTGGGTGGGTGGGAGTGTAGATCTGCTGGAGGGCAGGAAGGCTCTGCAGAAGGATCTGGGCAGGCTGGATTTGTGGCTTGAGGCCAAGTGTATGAGGTTCAACAAGGTCAAGTGCCAGGTTCTGCCCTTCGGTCACAACAACCACATGCACAGCTACAGGTTGGGGCAGAGTGGTTGGAAAGTGGCCAGTCAGAAAAGCACCTGGGAGTGCTGGTCAACACCTGCCTGAACATGAGCTATGAGTGTGCCTACATGGCCAACAAGGCCAATGGCATCCTGGCCTGTATCAGCAATAGCGTGGCCAGCAGGACTGGGACAGTGATTGTCCCTCATGTACTCAGAGCTGTTGAAGACACCTCAAGTTCTGTGTCCAGTTCTGGGTCCCTCAGTTCAGGAAAGACATTGAGATTCTGGACAAGCCTGGACAAGAGCAACATAGCTGGTGGAGGATCTGGAACACAAGTCTTATGTGGAGTGGCTGAGGGAGCTGGGTATGTTCAGCCTGGAGAAAAGGAGGCTCAGCGGTGACCTTATCACTCTCTATAACTACCTGAAAGGAAGCTGTAGGCAGGTGAGGGTTGGCCTCCACTCCCATGCAAACAGTGACAGAAGGAGATGACATAGCCCAAATCTTCACCAGGGAAGGTTAAGGTTAGACATCAGGAAGAATTTTATCGTGAAAAAGGTTGTCAAGCATTGGAACTACCCAGGAAAGTAGTGGAGTTACCATCCTTGGAGGTGTTCAAGAAATGACTGGATGTGGCACTTAGTGCCATGGTCTACTTGACAAGGTGGTGATCAGCCAAATATTGGACTCAGTGATCTCAGAGATATTTTCCAACTTTAATGATTCTGTGATTCTTTGATTCTGTGACTAACAAATTCCAAGCAGCACTTTAGCAAGAGCTTTGCAGAGATAATCTCTAATTGACGATCGAATTGGTACGAAAATGGATACTAATATATAAGCTAACACTTTTTTGGTAAATTGTGAGAGATACTCCTGTATTTCTATAAGGACCCACACGGCACTTTTATCCAAATTTCTAGTTTACTTTCAAGGCTTGCAAAGAAATTTAATGCCCTGCATATTACAAAATTGGGTCACCATGGCCAGCCAAAGAAATGTCTTTTTTTTCGTCTCTCTGTTCCATTTCACCATTTTACTACAGAAAATTGAAAGTCCCTGTTCCAAGTTCTGGTAACTAACATAAAGCTTTCTGTATTCTCTATCTAAAACTCTGTATTATTGACAGGCATCCTACTCATTTCACAGGGCCTCCAAGAATGTGATTTGAATGGGCTAACCCCAAGACTTTCGAGAAGGACTAGAAAAAAACCCAAACATATGTAAAAAAATCATAGAAATGCATTGCTAACTCCAATAGTGAAAGAATTCTCATGCAAATCACCATTGCCATTGAGAATGTAGTTAGAAACTACAGCTTTCCAACTATTTATGTCAGTAAACAAACCCACCCTTTCAGAGGACCTTTTTGGGTTCAGCTGCTGCTTACAATATTGCACACCATTGCCTGACAGCTACCTTAAGAAGAATTGACTTCCTGTAGAAAGAACATATGTGCTAGGGATACAAGCAGTTGAGAGATAAACAGTCAAACTGTGGGACACTTTGTCAATGAAGAAAGATAAAATATAGAAGGTGCATTACACATTAGGTGAAGGACACTGATAGTATAACATGGAAAGTAGCATACAAAAGTATTTCCAAATAGAATAAAGATCAAGAAAAAAAGGTGTGTACTCACAGAGGCTGGTAGACTAGATCTAGAGATCCTAGGAGGCTGTTTCTTTGTTGCCATTAAATAGTTCTTTATACTTTTAAGTCATGCATCTTTTGCCTTTCCCTTTTTTCCCTATCTGTCAGAAGGAAGCACTATTAAAGAAAAGAGAGATTTTCTCTGAAAAATAACCCATGTACAGATTCTGGCTCAGTAAGAATGGATTTAGTTTGTAAAGCAGATAAAAACATCAAGAAAGTTGTATTCTTTATATACCTTTTAGTGAACACATCTGCTACCTGACACATTTAAAATTGCATAATATTTCTTGACTGCAGAAAATAAGTTCAGTGGGGTAACAGAGTATGGTAACTGAGATATTATTGAACTATGGAAGTCTGAACCCTAACCACTGAACAAGTAAAATAGGCTACAAAATGTACTGTCTTGAACTGAATTATTTATGCCAAGTCAAACAAACAAACAAACCAACAAACCAACAAACCAATCAACCAACCAACCAACCAACCGTGATGAGTATCCTCCTAGAGGTTGTCTTCAAGGTGTGGGTCCAAATATAAGTGAAGAGAAAATGTCACAGGTCTTCTGAGTTCCAACTTGCTAGCTCTAAGAATGAAAGGAGTTGGCTGGATGTAAAGATAATAATTGGGGCAAAAGTAGGAACAAGGTCATGAAGAACACTTCATGGCCTTGTTCCTACTTTTGCCCCAATTATGTAGGTCATGTAGGCTGTCAGAAATTGCTATTTTCACCTTTCTGCTAAAATATATCTTCAGTTTATGTGAATCCCTCTCTGTCTGCCTCTCAGAAGCATAGAGAATATTTTCCAGAAGCCAGCAGGTATTTTGGCACTGCTTACTGAAGATCAGTTTCTCTGCAAAAATACCCATAAAGAAAGGAAAGAGAAGGAAAATCTGGATACAATTTTGAAACTACTTTCTGTAGCAAAAAAGAGCAGTAGTTCATCCTCCTACCAATAATGTTAGTTTTCAGACTTTGCCACATAATTGTGACTTTTCTAGATGGAGAGTTTTTCCGCCCAAATGTGGAAACTGAAAGTTGTACAATAATATTGACTGCACTAGACACTTTTCTGTGCATCTTTGAATTGTGTTGGTCATGTGCCTGAACAGAATAAATTTTTGTACTCCTTTAAAATGCTAAGTCAACTGTCAAGCTTTAATGTGGATTACAGCATGTCTGTACAGCAAAATATGATTTTTACAGTATAACAATAAGATCCATCACACAAATAGGTGGTGATATAGTTTCTTATCTGACAAAATTCATGAATAGATCTTCGATTACTATTCCAGTTAATGTTCTTGGTTCCTGTTGCTTCTGCTGATGCTGCAGTTGTCTTTTTACATCAGGCAGCAAAAATGAGAGAGATATCATCTCACAGATTTAGCATGGTCTTGGCTTTTACACAAAGACCTCAGTTTAAAATGTTTGACAGTATGGGTGTAATTAAATTGTGGTTTTGATTAAATTAGTGTCTTGTTGAATGTGAGAGACAATGGCAAGTTATCCAAACTAAGTCAATTAAGCGTGTCTCTGTATTCATTCAAAGGAAGTGTTCATATTTTACCATTAAATCTAAGACTACAAAATGCCACATGAAAATTATAATGGATGTTGATGATGTTTTATCTCCTCTGCTATTTCTTGTGTCTGCTTCTCCTGCTGTGTGGTACTGTATCTTGACAACCATTTAATTTTAAATTTATATTTCCATTTTAAGTTTATCACTATTGAATTTAAAAACAAAGTTACAGTTTATTTGAGAAAGTGGGAAATACAATAATTTTGTTATGAAAGGGAAAGGAAGAAAAGGCAGAGAAAAATGTTAGTTGACCCCACAGAAGGCACTTCTAAATTATTATTGAAAGTACTCTTATATTTTTCTCTGTGTACTACAAATATAGCTTTTTTTAAAATGAAAATGAAAGTTTCATTACTATTTCCTTACTTCAAAAAGCTGTAACCCTCCTAGTAATCAGATTTCTTTTGATAATCAATTGCAGGGGGTAATTGGTTATTTGTATCTAGTTTTAGGGGGTGCTCATGTAAGTGTAGATGTGAATAATTTTGCTAATACAAAGTAGAAGTGTGTTTTATAATGGCAGTGTTCTGCCATACGTATATATTTCTTAGAGCTGTTATATAAATGTGTGTTCTGAATACATACTTTAAAGATAATATGTATTGTCTGAATTCATTAGCCTGGTTTCAAAAATTTTTCTATAAAATGAGGTAGTCTTGGTAAAGATTTTATTAGGCCCTCTGAAACACATATTACTTACGTCCCAATCCAAAATGCAGCAAACATACCAAGGTGAAAAAAAGCTAATGAGAATAGCTGGTGCTATTCTTAATTGCTTTATTTTGTTTTGTCTTGTTTTTTTGTTCTGTTTAGTTTTGTTCTGTTTTGCTTTGTAAGAATGCAACCTGAACCACTCTACTGCAGTACCTGGTCAATTTTGTGACAATCCTTTTGAAATATCTAGACAATGTTTTACAATTTTTCTTCTCTTTCTCTCCAAGTATTACAACCTAGTAATAGCTACTGAACCAACTGGCCACGTTCTGTGAAGTCAATCTATACATGGCAGCAAGTCAGCTGCATCCCACGTGGCACTGTCCTGTTCCATATACATATGCACTGATAAATTTTACAGCGTGGTGTGAGAGGTCTAGGATTTCCTGGACAACTGCACGTTCATGAGTATATTTTCCTGCCTGAAGTTCCCTAGACAGGAATTGTAGAGTGCAAGCACAACACCTTGGGGTGCTTGGTCCCATCTGTAATCACAGCACAGCTGATAAGATGGGACCTCATGCACAGCCCTTACAGAGGAAGTTCATTCTGCTCCTAGGATGGGTCAGTCCTTGCATTGTGTAGCTAAATCATGGAAACTTCCAGCACTGAAGATTCCACCACCTCTCCTGGACAGAAAGTTCCAGTGCTGCAAATTGTTTCACCTAATGCCAACCTGACCTGCTCAATCTGCAATTTGTGGTGGGTGGCTCTGGTTAGACGATCTGCCAATAGCAAGTAGAATCTGCCTTGCATTTGTACTTTCCAAATAGCCATAGAATGGTATCATACTATACTTCAGCCTACAGTATACCAGCCAACACCCACCCATTTCTGTAGGAATCATGTAAGGCAAAGACAGCACCAAGAGAAACTGTTAGGCAAATATAAATACTATCATACATACAAAATACAAAATACAAACTAATGAACAAATTAAAATTTTCCGGAAATGTTGGTCTGCAATACCGTGCTTTGTATTACAAGTTTCTACGTGTTAAAACAAGGACACATTAACAATATATGTTATTGTATATCGTTAAACTCCTTTTCAGAATTATATTCTGAAAAATCATCCTTAAGAAGCAGTAACACTGAGACAGCAACCTAGCACATAATCAACCTATGTCTGAGGGAGTGGAGTGATTTTTATCCTGTGAATGACTCTTCAGCTGCGTGCTGGTACTCTCCACTGCCGTCAAGGCACTGGGCATGATGCTGCAAATCAGGCAGCAAATCTGATCTCAATAAAGAGAGAAAATCCCATAAATAAGTTCTATGTGTTAAACTGTTATCTTGTGAAAATTTGATCCCTAGGTCTAAACAGTCAAACTGAGTCAAAAACAGATCATTGTAGGAGAAGGTGGTGTTTGCAGTCTTGGGATTGACTTTAGGTACATATTCATCACCTATCTTCACATCATTTTCTGAAATTTTTTGCTAAATACTAAGTTTATTGCCACTAAAACATATGAGTATTATGAGACAAACTACTGAGTCTCACATTAATTTGACAATTTTTTAGTAATGTGTTGTTAGTCAGAACAATAACTTGGGAGGGCAGTGATGAGCAATTTCTCCCCACCCCAGAGTTACTCCATCAAACATATTCTCTGTTTAACTCAACCCTTTGCTGTTTCTATATAATCTTACTACAAAATATGCAAAATATAGCTTTTAGAGCCCTCAGAGGTTTCTTAATTATAGGACAGGGGGTTTGGTTTATTTGTAAATTATGTGCAACTTACTGGTGTTTCAAGTGCTCTCTGATATTTTGACACCTGATTTTTCATTTTCTCTCCTATTTGAATAGTTTTGCTTTTTGATATTTTTCTCCTCTCAGAAATGCTGCGATAGATGATTAAGTTGCCACAAATTGTCTTTTTGTAAGGTTCTTCCACTGAGAATAATTTTGTTTCCAAACAGGGAATTGGGCTGGTAGCTACATTTTTGTTAGAGCATCTGGGTTCTCTGATAACTGGTTGAAATAAAATTCTAAGCATATCTTAGGAGGGATTAGTCTAGAGAAGGTTAGCACTGAAAAATAATATTGTCATATTTTATCCACAACCCGATGAATTTTGCATACCTCTGAGTCCTATGATAGATTCTGTTTTGCTTTTCATGACTGTTCTTACCGCAAACATTCGGTCTTTACTTGTCACCTGACCTCTGATTGTTTTATAATGGTTTTGCATTTTCAATCACAAATTGGTTTATTTTGGTCTTGCTCTCAAAAGGGGAAGCCAAGCATTTCCAAGCTGTGGTTAAATAAATACATTAAGTAACTTCTGTTCAAAAACTGTAGTTTTGTATCAGGCTAACAGGCAAACCTTGAATTACCCCAGAGGTGATTTGTCAGTAGTTTACTTCTGGAAGTTTATTATAAATGTTAATTCTTTCTGTCCCTCTTTTTTTTTTATTATTATACTTTTGATTATCTATTCACTAGGAGGAAGTGAGGCATTGTAGCTAAATGACAAAATGAGAGAGAGAGATCATATTTTCATCTATGTCTCCAAGACTTCTAGTTGGTACTAGACTAGTCTGGCCAATTGGAGCAGGTGTCTGATAGTGAAGCCTGATTGGTGTATGTGCATGGTGTTTGTGGTTAGGTTACACTCAGTGACACGGCAGCTTTTTGGCAACACAAGTTATCACTGCAACTGGTTTGAGTCATTTGTCCTTCTAGACTTTAGTCTGGATGCGTTTGTGGTGTGTTCTGATTTCAGCACAACTTGCTGCTTCCTTCTGGTTGTGTGTTATTAAACAGTATGTATTTATTGTAGAAGAATGATGTCACAGCAGTGTATAGACACAACAATTTATTTACCTGCTTTGCTATCACTTCTTGGAATCATACAAGCCACAAGTGATACTCTTGTAATCCATTTTCTTCTATCAAGCTACCTACAATGTGGTATCAGGAATGCTGTTCTCTTCTCATCTGGTCCTGTGGTGCTGAAATTTCCCTCCCTAGCTACAGCTTAGATATAAATAATTTGAACACAAAGAGGGAGCAAGACAGTCACCCTGGTACTTCAAGATTCCTGCTGCTGGAACCAAGTCAGCAAACTTATCTGTTTATCTGAATGAATACAAAAGTTTCTTATGGCTTCTGGGACCGGAGACAAATGTAGTGGTAGATGGTGATGGGAGAATACATACTCTATATCACAGCCTAAAACACAGAGCGAATGAACCTTGTGATCACAGGAAGAAGACAGTCAAAAGTCAACTTTTCAAAGTCAAGTCAGGTGAAAAAAGTCTTACATGAACTATGGAATGGTATTTGAACTTGCCTCTTTAAGGAAAGCCAGACTGTTAGGCTTATACGTGTACAAACAAGTTGTTAAAATCAAAAAAGTATAGGATGAAAATAGTTTCTTGATAACTCTGCCTTAGTCCTAATAGCTGTGTAGATTACTCTAATTCAAAGTATTAGGACACAAATGTTAAACATCATGAAGTTATCTCTACATGTTTAATGAGTAATATCAGTAGAATAGTAATTTCTTATTAATTTATGGAAAAGGTGAAGTGGCATGTCAGGAATATTTTTTAAGTTGAAGTGTAATCATACACGTAAGTACACAGAAATATATATGAACAAGGAAGATATATTAGAAAGTATACCTCATTCATGGAGTGAAATCTTCAAAATACAGTGCCTTATATCTGTAAATATATCACAGGAGCAAATTAAGGAATGAAATCTTGTTACTAAGGGGTGGATCACATCATATACTTTGTAAATCTATAGTGCCAAATATTGTGAGCTGTTATTTCAAATTCTAATTACTGCACATTGTACTCAAACTAGCAGTATCTACTTTGATTACTTAACTGATACCACTTTTTTTTATTGATCAGTAGGTAAGATTTTTTCCAATATTTGTGTCAGCAGATAAAATTATATAAACACCTCACTGTTGCATATTTTGCCCACAGTTAATGCAGTTAATACTGATTTATCATTTTTATTAGAATATCCTATGCAAATGTATTTATTTTTCCTAAGTTGTATCTGTATTGGTGGAATTCAATTTTGCTTAGCAATACACCAGTGCAGAAAATGGCACAGCAGCTACCCCTAAAATTTCACTGCATATAAAGCAGAGAAACACTACATAGGGAATGGGCAAGGCACGTAGCCTGAATACTTTAGCGTCCAAAGGGAAAAAGCAGTTTTCCGTAGAAATATAGAATTACTACTTCATATCTATGGTGGTTTGAACTTGGTTGGAAGCCATTTGCCTGCTGAAGGCACTCTATCACTCTTTTCCTCACCTGGGAAGGGGAAAGAATGTATAACAGTTCTGGATTGTGGATGAAGATCACTCATCAGTTATTGTTACGGGCAAAACAGACTCACCTCAGGGAAATTAGTTTCATTTATTATCAATCAAATCAGAGTAGGGTAACAAGAAGTAAGTCCAGCTCTTAAAAACACCTTCCATCCATCCCTCCCTCCTTACTGGACTTGACTTTATTCCAAATTTACTCAAACTGCTCCTTCCCAGTGGTGCCAGAGGATGGCAAGTGGAGGCTGCAGTCAGTTCATCACACACAGTCTCTGCTGCTCCTTCCTCCTCAGGGGAAGGACTCCTCACATTGTTTCCCTGCTCCAGCATGGGATCCCTCCTATGGCATACAGTTCTTCATGAATTTCTTCATCATGGGTCCCTTGCATGAGCTGCAGTTCTTCACAAACTGCTCCAGTGTGAACCCCTTCCATGGGGTGCCGTCCCTCAGGCAGAAGCTGCTGCAGTGTAGGTCCCCCATAGGGTCACAAATTCTGGAGCAAACCTGCACCAGCGTGGACTCCTCAGTCCACAGGGCCTGCCAGCTACTCTTGATCCATAAGCTTTTGACTGACTCCTGACTCATCCCAAGGCAGAACTCTGTGCATTTCCAAAGGTAAGTTACAGAAAGCGTCACTCACCCTCCTCACTTCGCCAGAGTCTCCTACCTAAAACTCACATATCCCTTCATTGCAGCAGTCCAGGCACTACCTACTTTTGCAGATGGGTAGTGCTAAGTATGTTTGATTTGAACTTTTGTTGAAAAAAATATATATGCCTTACATGTTGGTATATTTGGATGCTTCTATTAGATTTTAATTGTGACTTAAACTAAGATTTGGAATGGATTTGAGAAAAAATATTTGTAAGACTAAAGCCCAGGCTGGTATTCACGATACTGAAATCTTTAAAAGACTGCTGTGAAAAGCCAAATTCATAATTTCATGCATCTTTTATTTTAACTCAAGTTTTCTGAATAGAAAGTTTGAGGTTTTTATAAAAAATTACATTTGAGAAAAAAAAAGGGTTTTGTTTGGAGCTTTGGGTCTAGTCTGTCATATTTTTAAAGCCTGTTTGTGCTATATGAAAATTTCAGCAAGATAAGGCACAAAATGTAGTCTCTCCTAATACGTGTGTTAGATTTGGGGTATGTAAAATTGTTTAAATTTTATATGGATCATTGCACAGAAACTGTGGGTAAATATGTTTACCATCTGCAGCTTTCTAAAAGCTGCTCCATGAGTAAATTTGATAGACTCAGGCAGCCAATATGTAAGTTAGAATGATTTTGAAAAATTACTTCTCCAGAGCAATAGACAATTTAACAGTCTCATTTGGAGAATAGTCAGCAGCTTGTGTCCATTATGTAAAACAGTCAGAAATTTGGCTTCTTTATCAAATAAACTATAAAATAACTTAGCAAATAAAATTATAAGGTTTTATTTCCTAAGTTAATAAAATGAGCTACCCCTGTTTAACAGTGTTTTGAAATATTCTGATAGAAATGATATGAATCTCTGAAAATTTTCTAGAGGAAACACGTGACTGTATCTGCTAAATCACCACAACATATTATTTTATTTTTTTATAAAGTATTGTTTGTGATTTTTTTCTTTCATATGTTCTGTGTAATAGACTTTGGTATGCATTGACTATCAATTTCCTTGGTGATTTTCATTTCTATTGTGTATCTGTGCATTATATGTCAGACATTATACAGGCATTTGCATAACAGTATTACGGCTTTTTTTGCTACTGAATGCAGAGGTGTAGAAATATTGCATACATTTTCCTTCTTGAATCCTTTAATCAATTTTTTATCTCTGTGTGTATTGTTAATCAGCATCAAGGCAGGGTTGTATTTTAAACAGTCCTAAATGATGGCAAGATCAAGGCAGACTTGCAACTTTATCAGTGACAAAACAGAGATGGGGAACAGGGTAGGGACATCAACACAGGCATCTGTAGATGAGAATTAAGGGGTGTTCCCATTTACATGCACAGACCATGGGAATCTGTGGTTCTAGTGCTGCTCTTACAACTTCAGTTGTCCAGCAGCAGTCTGATCCCATTCGTTTTCATGTTAGTTCCAAAATTATGACGCACAACCTTCATTGGCAAAGATGTGTCAGTGGCTTTCTGTGGGTAGCAGCAATGCGGCCCTTCTTGGAGCGGGTCTGCACAGAGGACGAACAAAGACATTTGTCAGAAGTGCTTTCTTTGATGTGGTGCTTTTCTTCACTAGGAATTGAGCCAACTGACATGATTCTCTTATCTCCAAGGTGTTTCCAGTGATGGATATTTACCTTTTTTCAGCCAAGCTGTATGCCTGCTGAAGCCTAAAAACCTTTGGCTTTGGCCAAAAATCTTTGGCAAAAAATTGCCTGGTTTCCAAAGGAAATTAGGCTCTCGAGTTTCTTAAGCAAATAAACCTCAGGAATACCAAGGTCTGCAAAGATTTATACTATTTTGAAGGTTAGAGACACAAACCCTTCTTCAGTGAAGCAAAGGCCATTACGGGACCCACTGACCCACTAGGTAGCTCACCTGCTGGATCAGCAGAGACAGCCACAGCCATGGGGAGTATAAATGGAAGGTGATTGCTCAAAAAATGTAAGGTGGAGGTATACAAATGCAAACTGCAGGGAGGGGGGGGATATGGTTTAAAGATCTGTGGGACAGAATGAGTGTGAGGCTCTTCTGAAGCAAGCTGTGAAGAGGTGTATGCAAATCCTCTAATATGTAATCTCTGTTGGTCCTGCTGTTCATGGTTCAAACTTAGTCTGCAGCAGTTTTTTTAAAGCTTTCCCACCCAGGGTTTTATTTGATTTATCAAATATCAGGGTTAATTATGTTGTGCAGGATTAACTGAATTCTTGCTTTTTGAAAGAGACTAAAAGTGCTCTGATAGTAAAAAATTGTTTGATTATTGCAAAAGGAGAAAAATAAATCTTTTTCCTTTGGATGAAAAATATTCCAAAAATATGTTTTAATCACATATTATTTTCTGTAGATTGTGTTTTGTCAAGTATGAAGGAAAGTTCTTTGTAGAAACTCTTGCAAAACCACGTAATTTGGAGCTTAAGGTCAGGTTTGTTAGACTGTTTTGCTTGTGCTTGAAAAGGGTTCCCTGAACAGGACTACCTGAAGTTTTTCTGTCTATACATTTGGTGAGGACCTGTCCCTGCTTGACAGCAGAGTCTGTATGTAACTGCCATTACTTCAGCTTTTAGACGTACTTAATTTCAGCTTCCTCAGTCTCTGCTGGGCGTTATTGTGACAGTATTTCTTGTAGCAAGAACAATTTTCTTCATCAACATCTAATATTTCTCTCTGACTCCCCCTGGGACTTCTTCCTTCTTACCTGTAGGAATTGTCAGCTATCCCACATTTTTAGTTTTCCTACAAGCCTCCATTCTTTCAATTTTCCTTTTCAAGCTCCATTTAGTATGTCTCACACTAGTTACAAAGCTCTTATTAGCTTTCAACAGTTCAGATTTATTTTTGAATTTCTCAGATTGATTTTCCAGACCTTTTGTTTATCTACCCTTGTGCTTTTGTTAAGAGAATGGTCTCTTGTGGTTCAAGTACTAAGTGAGGCTACCTGGACTCTGTTTCCACTTCTGTCAGGAAATTTCTTTGCTGTCTTTTGTGCCACAGTGCCCTAGCATTAACGTAAGGAAACAGTTTTCTCATTTCCAGGCATTAGGTGAAGTATACTTCACTAATGATTGTGATGAGTTTACTGGAGGATTGTAAAGTGCTATTATTAGCAATTTTACTTAACTTTCAAAGCACATTAGGGTTTTAACAATCATTTACTGAAATGGAGGTTAATATTAAGATTTCTTGACTTGTTACAAGACACTTTTTTCAATGGCTTTGTTTTGCGATACTTCAAAACTAAACTAAATAGCCAAACACCAAATTAGATAGCCTAAACCCTCCCTCTAAAATCAAAACCTACAGAAAAAGAAATTGAATAGTTCTTAGAACAGAGTTAGGAAGATTATCTTGTCCAGTATTATTAGCACTGTTGTTACTGCTACTACAAGATACAAAAACTTCTGCGGGGATACAGCTTTTCACTTTGTTTTATTTCCCAGGTTTCAATGGCCTGATTTTATAGTCTTAATATGTTCTTTTAACATAGCTCTTTTTAGGTGCAAACAAAAATCCAGGCCCAAAATTAGCAAAGTGTTGTCTTTGCTCTACCAAATATATTAAGATTAAATATCAGTAAGTCATTTTCAGTAAATTGCTTCCAAGCTGTGTGATGAAGAAGAGTACAGACCACATAAGAAAGAGCACACAGTGGGCAATAACACTGTGCATACACATTATTTTAACAGATGTTTCCTATTAACAAGGCTACTTAGCAGTTCTTTTAATGTATTCTTTCAAAAAGTGGAAAGTGTTTTTGGTTCAGTGCTGCTTTAATAATTGATAACCACATAAGTTAGGAAAAAATCTTATTAGAAAGAAATTATTTTATGTGAATAGAAGGATTCTAAAGTAGTATCTGTCAGCACTTAAAAATAGTGGGGCAGATCAACTTCTTTACAATACATAATACTACTGCAGCTAAGTGTGAAGGTGATTATAAGAAAGAATTATTATTTGGGGACATTGAGTTGGAAAGGTGTGAAGTGATTTGCTGAGGTATTTCTGTCCTTTATGCTAATAGATTTTTTAAGCATTTATCCATTCTGCTATTTTCTGGATCCTGGTGGTGGATCCATTTAGTTTTTCCTTTTGTTAAGAGCTGAAGAAGATTAAAGCCAGGTAATCAATAAAGAACATCTGCTAGTTTTACTCAAATACTTCATAAATAAAACAGAATTCTGTTACTGCTTATTTTCTAAAGAAGTTGGTGACAGCATTGGCTGATAGCATTTATATGTTCAGCTTCAATTATTCTGTCCTCGAAGTTAAAATGAATGCAATTCAATCAGTTGGTAAAAATGAAGATGACAGCCAATGATAAGAGATGCTCTGCAGAAAATAGTTTAAAATAACTAGTTGCTAACAAATGTGATTAATGCTGATTAAACATCCTAGATTCAATGTGTGTCTACAGAAATGAAAAACTAAAATTAATAACACCACCTGGACGAGCCAGAGAATAAGAGAATGAGGTGGCATTGTCCCTGGCCTAGCTGAAGCTGGCCACTGACTCTCATGCACACATATTTAAGAGTAGGCTTGCATCATGTTTGATGCATGAGCTTCTGATCTAACTGCTAAATGCTATTCTAATGAGTAATAATAGTACAGTTTTAACCATGGATGTGAACATCGCTTGGGAAAAACTGTTAGGAACAGGAGGAGAGATGGTAACTGAAGCCAGTAAAACGAATCAGCTATGTAAAAACTAGATATATAATACAAAATTCACCTTAACTTCCATGCTTCCACATAGCATATAACTCCTTTTTGCAGGAGAATACATGAATAATACATATGATTAATAATGAAGAACTTCAGTGATAGTAAAAGAACATGATTACTTTTTCAATCCACAGAATGCAATACTTGTCACAGTATTTCTCAAGCCCTTTTTGGAGAGGAACAATTCTCATTCTTCAGAGTGACTTTTTTCTCTCTTTATGGTACTCTTAGAACATCGTTATTCTAAATGTCTCTCCAAGTTCTCAGGTACTGATTAAGAAAGAAAGGACTGAGACAGTGAGTGGTAGTTCACCAACCAGTCATGAAACCATAAAAGGATTTTTGTTCTTTGGACTAATAAGTAGCTTCCTTGACCTGACTAAAGTGATTCCACAGATGTAAGTTATCATGGAAAAAGTGATCTAAATATTTCACCACAGAAAAGAAATTTTCATTTGCAGAAAAACCTATCATATGCTTATACCTGTGACCATTAGCTAATAACCATTTTCTTCCAGAGATTCTACAAAGACATGCTCTAATAATTGCATTGCAACTTTTCATTCTACTCTTCTTCAATTGATCTAAGTTAGTACAAGTCACAGTATTTTATTTCCTAACAGGCTGAACCTAAAAAAAAATTGAGATACTGTTGCGGTCCTCTGGGCATGGCTTGTGACTGGGCCCGTTCCCACTGGGCCAGGGCTGGGGGGTGCTGATCCTTTCCCCACCCCCCAGCGTGGCAGCTGCAGGGTGGTAGGGGCTGTCCCCACCCAGGGGAACAGCTCATTGGTTCCCAGGCCGGTTGCATACAGCTGACTCACTGGCCGGTGCCCCTTTCAATCCTTGTGGTCCTCCGCAGTGATTGGCTCTCCCGACTGCCGTCCCCTCACCTCCATTTTATAACACACCCTGATCTCTATTTTGTTTTTGTCTTCTACTGCATCTTGATCCAGTGAATAAAATCCTGCTGGCGATAAGCGGAAAAGAACCCTTTCTAGTCTCTACTTCCCTGCATAAATTAAACCGCTGTGTGTGAGCTAAGCCTAGATTCTGCGGGAGTCTTGATGCCCGGCTCGCCTCTGATCGGAGACTAGATAAGGCCTGAGTCATGTTATTTAGGAAAACGGGACAGATGCAAGAGACTCCGAGTTACTCATGCTCTCTACCCGCGGCAAGATACCAGTGAGAAAACCTATTTTTATGAGAATTTAAGATCAGTTATCTGCAGTGCATATGTGGATGCTGAAAGTCTTTGCAGGCAAAAAAAAAAAAAAAAAAGAGAAAAAAGGGAAAAATGGGATAATTGGAACAGTATTTTTCACACTAGCAGTAGGATCCTGAAATAAGAGTGGGCAAAAAATTAAAGTATTCAAATAAACCCATCCATGGTTAAGTAACAAAAGCAAATTATGCCTAGAAATTACTCAAAATGTTATGAAGAATTTTTTATTCTGCCTGAAGTAAGAAACAGACTGTCATTGTGTTGTTTGTGTTAGATCCGATTGCAACTTGCCATGCATTAAGTCAGATTCCATATCCATATCCAAACCACAGAATTATAGAGAACTTCCATAGATTTATGAGGAAGTTCCTGCAGTAGTTAACAGTCTTTATTAGTGACTTCACACTTTTTCATTAATCCTTTAAAATGTTTGGTCCAGGTCTTGAATGGATAAATAACAGCAGAACAGTTTTGACTTCTATTGAGTTTAATGCAGCACAGACTTTCCATAAATAGCAATAATAATGGCATAATAAGAATCCTAGTTGACACCCTAAAAAATTAGTCACCCTTGTCTATCAATTTGTGTGTAGGTATGTGTGAAAGTTTTCATGCCTGATCCTTGGAAGTCGTTGAATCCATATGTACGAAGTACACCTCCTTTGTACTTACAGTTAGGCACAGATGGTTCTGCTTGAGGGTGTTGTAAAGTCAATCACATTCAATAATTATCTTAGTACTGTGGAAAGATGTCTAGGGGTAAAATTAGAGAAAACTGAGAAATTATATTCATATCCTAACAGAAGTTATAACAGTACAGAAATTACAGAGTAAAGTACATGGCATAGCACTTTACATGTGTATGTCTTCACAGACTTTGTGCTTTAATTTGGAAATACAGCTGTAACTTGATTCGTTTGCATGTAAATTGTACACCCTTCACATACATGCAACTCTACGACTTGCATAGCTTACTCTGTTTTTAAACTCTTTAAACAACTGTCGGAGGTTGGGGGATGTTTTGGAATTTTTTCTCCATCACTGTTACTAAGTAACAAATAACCGGATGATTAGGGCTATCAGCTCTTTTGTGAGAGACAAGAAGTGTGTTTGGGCGGGGGCAGGTAAGGGAAGACCCGGCAGTTGGAACAAGCACGGAATCTCAGATCGGACACGAGGAAGAGAGGGGGCTCTTTGCTTTTGGCTGCGACTGGAGGAAATCCAATTGTGCCTTGTTTTTCTTCTCCTGGCTGGGTGAGCTTTGATTCAACCCTTTCTTCCCACTGGGAAGTGCGAGTTTTCCCGGGGCTGTGTTTTCTCGCAGCAGTTGCCTGGAGAGTCTGGCTGCCTTTGCTGCCTGCAGCCCTCTGCCGCCTGTCCCCCCCGCCATCCGCCGTACGAGACTGCAGCGTCTGCCGGAGAGTCCGGTTGCTTCTGCCGCCTGCCCCCCTCTGCCGCACAGGACCGCAGCGTCTGTTGTGACTGCAGAAATCCTTGCTACCTTGCGGCTAGCTGGGGAGAGAGGGCCGGCTCCTGCCCCCTGCTGCCCTGCTTTTTTTTTGCCGCTCTGAGCTGCCTGGCTGCTCTCCAGCCTGTCCGCCATTACCAGCTGCCTGAGGCTGACCTGAACCTGCGCCACAGCGCCACCTGCAGCCGCTCGGGAGTCATTGCACCTGCCCTGCCTGGCCAGGAGCTCAACATTGCCACCTGCTGTTTTTTGACCGTGATTACACCGCACGGGAAAGTCATCTGCTATTGGTTTCTGGTTCTATTTATGGTTGTTGTTATTATTTTTGTTGCTTGTTTATAGATACTAGTAAAGAACTGTTATTTCTTTTCCCATATCTTTGCCTGAAAGCCCTTGATTTCAAAATTAAAATAATTCGGAGGGAGGGGAAATCACATTCTCTGTCCTAAGGGAGAGTTCAACCTCTCTCAGCAGACACTTTTCTTTCAAAACCAAGACAACAACATTTATTCATTCAGCTGCATTCGGCAACAAAAACAGTCAAAATGCTTGCAAACAGTGAATTGAAATAACTTGCTGTCAAATTAACAGAAAATATTAACAGTTGAAAAGCTCTTTACATTTTTTAAATAACATGAATTTGAAGAAAGATAAATACTTTTCTGTGAAATACAACTAGAAATTCTGGGTGCAATGTGGAAATTTTTGGCTGAAACTCAATAGCCTATGTTAAGTAGGAAGTTAGACATGATTAGTGCTATGACCATTGTACTTTTAAAAATTTGTCAAGATATTTTTAAAAAGCTGAGCTTTTTCTATGGGTAGTGAGACTACTTGCAGCTGATTAAGTAAATACCTAGGAGAAAAGATAGCTTTGGAAGGGATGCAAACATTCTGAATTAGGGGCTGTAAATTAGGGATTGGATAGAGTCTCAGATTGTTCTGGGATACACAATGCACTTCTTGTGTCTGAATCCTTCCTGCTAAGGGTCCAGATTTAAAATTTGTCCTTAAATTAATGGAGAGTTGTGAAATTTATTTGTATTCTTCTTAGACCAAATCAAGATTTGTAAAGCATTTTAACTTCTTCAACATGTGATTCTAAACACCATGGTATGCATTCTTCTGATCCCAACTATGTCCTTTTCCCAATCATATTTTTCACAAAGTCACTTTCCACAACCTTTTCTTCTTTGATCACCTTAAATAACAGAATCAAAATTTGTTGTGCCACAATTTTATAAAGCTTTAGGCTTTATAAGGCACCAGAAATAGATGAAGATGACATGTAAAACTACGCTCAACTTTGTTGCTTCATTGATTTACTTATCCTAGCTATTAGCATTAAGGCAACCTGAATGGTTTCTCTATTTTATTATTGCTGTAAAAAGTAAAATTCAAAGCCCTGAGATTCAGTGTCTGTCTAAAGTACATTAATAGTTATAAAAATTCAGAATATCAAGTGGCTGATATATAAAGCATTAATGACTTTCAAAAGTGGCCTAATAGGGCATAGAGATTGGAATTTTTATTAAATCAAGCCTGGTGTGGAAGCCCTTCTCTGTTTCTTATCGGGTCCTAATTCAAGCAAAGTTGCTACTGGTATGAATGCTGACAGTTGAGAAGCAAAAAAAATAAAAAAGATGAGGAGGAACTTTCCATTTATATCCAGTTTATAACACACTTTGCTTTTTGATACACAATTTTTATACCACGGAAGACAAGATTTACAGAGTCAACATGATTTTCCGCTGTCCCTCCCTACTGTCCTCAAATTTCACATATCTTTTTATCATGATATGTAGCATATTCTGAGGCCATGTAAGACCTGCTTGACAAATTTTCTTTGTAAGCTTTAACTGTTCTCCCACCCTGGTATTTTTTCCTGTCTTTTCAGACTGCTTACAGAATAGGAAATTCAACGTGAATGGCAAGAATATTATTCTGAGTAAATCCTGATGATTTACATAAGTAAAGATATCAATCATAGTCACACAACAAAGTGACTAATTATGGTCTACCTTTGCACAGTCACTTCAAGTTTATGTGGTGAAGATGTTTTCTGCCCCTACGAGGACCAGTTGTGGCCATGTGACAGTCAGATGTTGAGAGAAAAGGGTGTGATACCAGTAGTTGCACTTAATGGCTTCAAATTACCAACACACTGTCAAATGCCCTCATGAATTATGGTCTTTAGAATGTAAGTCTTAAATCTTTCAACTTTCGATTAAGTTACATTCAATTCTCCAAAGTTTTTCAGGTGGTGCTAACTATAGTGTTGGTGATAGACTAGTTGACATAATATGTAATGAATGCAATGTTGTCTATTTCTAACAGTGAGGAATAGCTACTCAGGAAAAAACATAAATACTATATTGTACTTGCAGGGAGTTAAACAAAGAAGTTATGGACAAGGTTTTAAACACTAAAAAGGAAAATTATCTTTGGAACATGTACATGCTTGTTTGTTTCTACCATTTCATCTTTGCTCATAGAGGAAGTGAATAAAAACACAGCGCAAGAAACAATCTCTGTGCAATGGGGTCTGTTCTTAAGCTATTCTTACACATTAAGTCTATGATTGCACAGGAAAAAATGCTATCTTGGTAAGACAGAGAAAACTAATGGCCATGTACCACAAGGAGATTTGAATGTTGGCAACCTAAGTTACTCCTTTACAGAAACAATTTAAGTGCAAATATCAGGTCTTGTTTTGTTAATCAAACAGCAAACAAATACAAAAAAAAACTCCAAAATCTCTTTCTATAGTGACTTTTTCGAACTATGTATTCTATCCTCTAGAGTAACTATCACATTTGGAGTTTCAAAGGAAAACCTTGAATTCATTATAACAATTTACTTTTAGATCTTGTCAAACATTAATAAGAAATTTAAAAGTATATTGCCCTTCTTTTTAAGGTGTGGAATCATAAGATCATGTAATTTAAATCAGTAAACTGCAGAATCTTTAAGTTAATCCCATGAAATGGGGAATATAATCTTGTATTGTTGAGAAGAAAATGGACCAAGGGGAGCTGTCAGACATATAATCACTCAAGGAATTAATCCAAAATCTAATATTGACAATATTGGCAATATTTGAAATACTAAAAACCTAGTATTTCCTTTTACGAAAGTGTAAAATCTGAAGAATTATGAGGTGACAAGAAACCAACAACATGGATTTGTCGAGATAAATCCCACTTAACCAAACTGTTTTCTTCTATTAAAAGACTAGATTATTTACCTAGTAAGAGAACTATAGCTGATAATATGTTTATAGTATTTACTCCAGTAAAGATTTTATCTTACAGGGAAATGCATCGTCTGAATGAAATTGCTCCAAAACTGATGGACTGGGTGAAAAACTATAGTTAGAGGAAACTATCAATGAATCAACGTGAAGTGAAGAAACGGTGATACTTAATGGGTTAAATTCATTTATTTTCTTTATTTCCTTAAAAGATGTAGTAGACTTCCACATCTGGAGTGGAGAGACTTGCAAAGGCTTTGGTTGCCATTCACAGGAAAATCTAATACTAAATGAAGCAATCCTTCAAAAATTCATGGATGACATGGCAGCAACAGTGACAGTGCAAGTTTAACAGGAGTTAAAAAGGTGATGAAAGAAGTCTGTAAATACAAAAAGGAAAAAAAAGAAAAAGTATTTGAATGCGTGTTATCTGGAAGAAAAAAAAAGTACAGTAACTATCCAACAAACTGCAATTTTGCCAGAGGAACAAACATTTCTAGGAAAGGAAAGACTTCCCTCTCAGTGTGTTGCTATATAATTATAAATAAAATTACAGAAACAACAGCTTTTGGCAGATGTCATTTTACTTTCTGTTGAAGTGTCTTTTGAAACAATAATGTAATTGAAAACATTACTGAACCAACGTGAAGAGAAAAATATACTCAAAAAAAGAGAAAACAAGAAAGGCAAATTACCAGATTCTCAAAATATTTGAATTTTGTCTAGCAACCATCTACAGAAGGCAGTAGATGGTAAGTCATTGTCTTGTGATATTTTTTTCCTTGAAGCTTAATATGTTACTGTCTCGATTTTGAAAGACAGGTGTCTGCTAAGAGAGGTTGAACCCTCCCTTAGGACAGAGAATGTGATTTCCCCTACCTCTTAATTATTTAATTTTGAAATCAAGGGCTCTCAGGCAAAGATATGGGAAAAGGAATTACAGTTCTTTACTAGTACTTATAAACAAGTAATAACAATAATAACAACCATAAATAGAACCAGAAACTATTAGCACATAACTTTCCTGCGCGGTGTAGTCACGGTCAGAAAAAAACCAGCAGGGGGCGCTGTTGAGCTCCCGGCCAGGCAGGGCAGGTGCAATGACTCCCGAGCGGCTGCAGGTGGCGCTGTGGCGCAGGTTCAGGTCAGCCTCAGGCAGCTGGTAATGGCGGACAGGCTGGAGAGCAGCCAGGCAGCTCAGAGCGGCAGAAACAGGATGGCAGGAGCAGGAGACGGCTCTCTCTCTTTCCCGGCTAGCTGCTAGGTGGTAAGGATTTCTGCAGTTACAGCAGACACCGCGGTCCCGAGCAGTGGAGGCGTGGGGGGGGGACAGGCGGCGGAGGCAGTCGGACTCCCTGGACCCTCCCGGCAACTGCTGTGAGAAAAACGCAGCCTGGGGAAATGTGCTCTTCCCAGTGGCAAAAAAGGTTGAATCAAAGCTCACCCAGCCAGGAGAAGAAAAACAGGGCACAGTTGGATCTCCTCTGGTCACAGCCAAAAGCAAAGAGCAGCCTCTCTTTCCCCATGTCCGATGAGACTGAGTGTCTGTCCCTACGGCCGGCTCGGCTCTTCCCTTACCTGCCCCTGCCCAAGCACACCCTTTGTCTCCCACAAAAGAGTTGATAGCCCCCATATCAACCAGCCATTTGTTGCTTAGTAACAGTGATGGGAAAAAAAAAAAATTCCAAGGCATGCCTGAACCTCCGACAGTTACAAATTTGACTGCTGGTACTTCATCCAAAGATACACACTTAGACATATGTTTCCTGCCAGCATGTACATCCACCTATGCTATGCTCTGTGTTGAAATATCACAGAATCTCAGAATCATATGAGATGGAAAAGAACTTTGAGATCATCAAGTCCAACCTATAACCTAACACCACCTTATCAACTAAACCACGGCACTGAGTGCCATGTCCAGTCTTTCCTTAAACATGTCCAGAGATAGTGACTCCACCACTTCCCTGGGCAGCCCATTCCAATGCCCAATCACTCTTTCTATGAAGAACTTTTTCCTGTGTCTAACCCAAACCTCTTTTGGTGCAGCTTACAACTGTGCAGTTTAGGACTGCTCTTGTCCTGTTGCTGGTTGCATGGGAGAAGAGACCAACCCCCACCTGGTTACACCCTCCTTTGAGGGGTTTTTAGAAAGTGAAATGGTCACTGAGCCTCCTTTTCTCCAGGCTAAACACCACCAGCTCCCTTATCTGCCCCTCAGACAACTTTGACAGCTCCCAGACCCTACCCAACTTCCAGACCCTTCAACAACTCCCTTGCCCTTCTCTGGACACGTTCCAGCATCTCAATGTCTTTCCTGAAGTGAAGGGCCCAGAACTGGGTACAGAACTCAAGGTGTGACCTCACCAGTTATCTGCCCCTCAGACAACTTTGACAGCTCCCAGACCCTACCCAACTTCCAGACCCTTCAACAACTCCCTTGCCCTTCTCTGGACACGTTCCAGCATCTCAATGTCTTTCCTGAAGTGAAGGGCCCAGAACTGGGTACAGAACTCAAGGTGTGACCTCACCAGTGCTGAGTTCAGGGACACAATTACTTCCCTGGTCCTGCTGGCCACACTATTCCTGATACAAGCCAGGATGCCATTCTTGGCCACCTGGGCACACTGCTGTCTCATGTTCAGCTCCTGTCAATCAGTACTCTAGGTCCTTTTCTGCCTGGTCACTGTCCAGCTGCTCTGTCCCCAGCCTGTAGTTTTGCAAGGGGTTGTTGTGGTCAAAGTGCAGGAGCTGGCACATGGTCTTGTTAAACCTCATATTGTTGGATTTGACCCATCTATCCAGTCTGTCCAGGTCCCTCTGCAGAGCCCTCCTACCCTCCAGCAGATCAACACTCCCCCCAGTTTAGTGTCAGCTGCAAATTTGCTGATGGTAAACTCAATCCCATAATCGAGATCATCAATACAGATATTAGAAGGGACTGGCCCCAACGCTGATCTCTGGGGGACACCACTAGTGACTGGCCACCATGGAAGCATGTACTACTATTCATATATTTTCACAGCTGCAGTTTTAGCGTTGTCAGGTCAGAAGATTCCCTTGGGTGCTTTTAAGTCTCAGAGATATTAATTCAAAATCTGTTCATTTATTAGCAACAACTACAGAACACACCCAGGCACAAAAGTTCAAATCAGCTTTAAATGATATAACCATTCAGGAGGCAAATCAGCCATGTTGGTGTTGTTCCTCTTCTTGTATGCAAGCAGCTGTCACTCAGTGCGGCAGGATGGTTTCAGTCCCCCTCTCTCTGCCAAATCTTATCTGATGATGCTAAGATTAGAGGACCATCTTCCCCTAAACTTCTTGGCACCAGTTGTAAGCTCTTTTTTGGGAAGGCAGAATATCCAAGATAAAGTGACTGACAGACACAAGGATTTTACGGATATAAAGGAGCACTGTAGAACTCAAAAACCCAGACCACAGTTTTGTTATTTCTCGAAGTGCACAAACTGTTTTCTCCAATATACTTTAAGATGTCAGTATGCCATACTTCTGTGCTTCTCTTCTAGAAGTTGAGTGAAAAGAATTGGTAAGTTACACTGAATTCTAACCTTACTATTTCTTTGCTATAGTTACCTTTATTTTTGTGCACTGTTTATTCTACTGGTAGTATCTCTTTGTTTATCCTGTGAGTAAGAAGTTTTGCTTAAATTCTGGTCTCATATGTGTTTTCTTGTGACTATAACAATAAATCTATCCATATTGTAATAGTCCTGATCAATCATGACTAAAGAACCAGAGAGAGAACACGTGGTTTTGGAGTGCAGGCCACACCAAGAGCATTAAAACCCATCTAAACTCTCTCATATTCATAACACTCAGTTAGCTGTTCTGTAATGGGTAGTATTTCTAAGGTTACGAGTTGATTTCAGCTTTTTCCTGAGAAGTGAGAAGGTTATTATCGTAGGGTTTGGTTGTTGTTGTTTTGTTTTCTTTTTGTTGGTTCCCTCCCACCTTTGATCTAGTTCTTATTCAAATTCTGTAGTATTCAGAAGCTTGGGGATGTTAATTGCTAACTTTAATTCTTGTAAGAACTTAAAATAGGGCACTGCCTGTGTCATCCACTGCTCACAGGACAGTGCAGCAGATAACAGGTTCAACAGTAATGATAATCTTTTTAGACTTCTGACAGAATTTTTTTTCTGAAACATATAGAATAGCCTAAAATCTACTAGAAACATGTATAAAATGCTTTTCAGTAAAATATCTGTATAGATGCAAAAGAATTGATGTGGGAAATGGCTGCACAACAACAACAAAGTAGAATGTAATAGTACTCACATATTCTGTACCTGGATTAAAAAAAAAGGATTTTTCTAAATTATGACTTCTGCATATTGACTCTTTTATAGTTTTTTTATGGAAGCTTGATAACCATATCCTTCCTGAGTTTGCTTTTGTGAGAAGAGAAGAGAGCTAGGTGACACACTGAAATATTTGCCAATAAATAAACGTACTCCAACCTTTGCTTATGACTAAAACCTGCAGCAATTTAATGGCTCTTTAGTCAAATTCTAGGCTGGAATTCCTGCCATGGACACTGCAAAGTTTGGTCCAGATTTTCTTATTACTTTGTATACCTCTGATAGATATCCTTATTACTATTTTTTATATCTAGGCATAGGAGTCTGGTTATAAAGTAGTGCTTACACAAGTTTTACATTGTTTCAGTTAAATATGTGTAGCATATGTAACATGCCCTTTTTTCTATGTCCCACAGTTTTTTCTTTCAAATGTTCCAAATTCACAGCCACATACTTTTAGGAAAAGTTGCTTTAGGAAAAAGCTTGCTTTGTCATCTCATGATATAAAAGGATAAACATTGCATCCAAATGTTTTTAGTTGAAGAAAGCTGTCTCTTCTCTGGTTGTTTCTCTTCTGAGACTGCAAAGGTGTTGACAAGTTAACAGCATTGCTTACAAAGATGTACAATTTCATAACATGTTTTGCAGGTTACTGTGACTTTTAAAAGTGAAGATTAATAGGGCTGAATTATGAATTGCATGTGGATAAGATGATTTGGGGTAATTCCTTTATCTTTTTCACTTTGAGAACTTTATTTTCCTTTGCTGTACTTAAAAACAGCTACAGAAGATTAATGATCTTCACACTTGATTTAATATCCTAAATAAACTTTGTTTTTAAAGGTGTGTTTAGTTTATCTTCATTAAAAAATTAAAAACAATAATGGTGAAAGTATAATATCTTTTCTGACCATTCCATTAAGTTATTTCACTGTATTTGGGGACAGAGAAGTATATGATACAAGGAAGAAGGGTAAAATCTACAGACACCTATATGCTGCCTTAGCTATTTCTGTGCCCTTCAATCAGACCCTACAGACACCATGAATAAAAGTCTGCAGAATCCAGTTTCTGGTGTTCTCTGGGTCCTTTACAGCTTTGTCTTTGATGCTCAAAAAATGCCTACTTAGCACAACGGAAGGGCTCATGAATATTGTGAAGAGGGGGGAAATTAATTTTCTTAGAGAAATGCTGTCTGTCTCTCAGAAGAGTGTTAGAGTTTTATCAGCAGATGTAGGGTTACTATTCTGCAGGCAAGTATGACTTGTTGTTGGGAAATGGACCTTGGTGACACAATAGGTGACAAGTGTGGTTTGGAAAAAGCATCATGAAGAGTCTTGATTTGCTAATTGAGAGATTTGCCTTTATGCATTGTGTCAGTGTCTGACAACAAAAGATAAGCCACAGTTTGGATGTTGTACTTCCTTACTATAAAACCAACTGACTCAAACTGTTTCTGAAGTACCTTTCTTGCCCTTGAACTAAACTGGCTGCAAATGATTGATTTCTGTGTTAGGTGGGAGATCTAATTTCTAGTCCCTTTAGTTTACACATACTAAAACACACATAAAATGCTTGTATAATATACTGGTTCATTCAGTTCAGTTTAACAAAGTAGATTTAAGTTATGAGTGGTTAACCTTGCCACTTTCTCCCTTCTGCTTCTCCATACTCCAAGCTTGAATCACCAGATCTCAGAAGACTGCAAGTCATTGGAAATTATGTCTCTCAGCCTTCAGAGTGTGTTTGCTTTGAAAATATTTTTAATTTCTCCAAAGCTTAGGAGAACACATTCAGATTTCATTAACATTTTTTCCTATGTGCGAATGCCTTCTGACTATAAATAGTAAGATAATGCAATGTATCTTTTCAGTTTGGTATTTTTCCAGTGCAAAAGAACCAATTCCCCACTTAGTTTTAAAAATATAAATTGAAAAAGGGAGGAGAAAAATCATAAAACCACCTCTTTTCCCCTGGGAGTGACTTCTAGTCTTTTTCCTTTTTTTCCACACTTTTCCTCTTTTTTCCACTCTTTTCAAAAATCTAAACCACATGAAAATATAGCAGTCTGATGCTGTGGGTTTTCATCCTGAAACACATCAATGAGATATTGTTAACAGTATTATTAGTGTTACTAAATTATAAGGTGGCAAGAGCTATAGCAGCTGTGAAGTTTCTAAACTTCTACTTCAGAAAGTGTTTTAAAAAATGATGTCTGAGGGCAAAACGTTTGTCTTTCTACATGAGAATTTTTCCACCAGGTATTGCATAGATCTTGGTTTGTCATCACCAAAAATATGTGAAAATCAAGCTAAACCCTAATACAAAAGCTTATTCTGAGATCTCTAGATATTCCAAATGTGGTATTTAGGAGTTTTAAAAGTAAAGTTTCAATTTTGACCCATTTCCATTCAGCAAAAGAGGAAAAAAGAGATGGTGTGAGATGGGAGTGCCAGTTTAATTTTGCAAATTCTTTAAAATGTGTTTCATATAACCAAGCCTGTGACAGATCCCATCAGATGCCTTTTCTGTTGAACAGCTGCATGAGGCGATCTCCGCTCTTGTACTGTTTTCCGTTCTTGATCCTGTAGTTTGTTTTGTAAATGTCTTGCACCACCACACCTGTTAGAGCATTGGCATCCTTCACCATATCAGGAACAATGACATAACCCTGGGAATTTTCTAAATTCCAAGAATACTAGTCAGAAACTGTGCAAACCAAGACTTCTCATGCACTTATGGTTATTTTGGTAAGTACTCCCATGTGCTGTGGAAGGGCCCTGAGTGCTACCACAGTAACACATCTCACAACTGTAGCACGTATCCAAACACTTATCAGTTGGATAAGTTCACATCTCTTGTCATTCCTGAAATTTATAGGCTTTGCTGTTATGTTTAATCTGTGATTCCCTTACAGCATAAAGCATTCCTGTAATCAAGCAGTAAGTACCTTTCCTGCATCTTCATAAGGGCAAAGGAAATTCCTAAACCTGCTATGACACCTTGCATATGGAGTATAAAAATACATGTATATAGGGGTTTTGGAAAATTCAGCTTAAGATTTCTGACTGCAGACCAGCCATTCAGACAAGACCTTGAGAGCTGCTGGAGCTCTTAACCACCCCGGCTAGGACAGATGATGCAAGTAATAGCAAAGCAATCAAATGAAATAGGCTCTGAAACTCATAAAGCAGATGTGGGCATCATGATTCATCTTACTTACTGTTGTAAATGCTATGATAGAATAGCCATACTACGCAAATGTGAGATACCCAAGCTTTATTATTTGCAATTTTTCTCCCTTGTTTGTAATGAATACAGGTCAATTCCTTTAGAAGTCAGTAAACAAGAAGTTTTCATTGTGATCTCAGCACCTGCATTTAAATATAAAGAGCATAGCTGGCTTTTGTATGGATTTCATCAACCATGTTACAGGATATGATGATAGCACTTTACATGCTGATGCATATTTGCTTCCACATATCTCCCTACAGTTGCACTTTTATATGTGAACACCACAGTCAAATTTCTTAAAAAATATTAAGAGTACACTTTTGGCTGTGAACTCTTATTTGGCTGAATTATGCCTTAGGGTGAATGAGTGACACTTTTACGGAAGTCAGAGGCTCTTCTTAATGCATAACCGAGGGTGATCTTTTGCCATCCAGGCTTAATCACCCATCATGACTCTATAGGTCAGTAATAACTCAATGTTTTTCTTTTGTAGCTGAACCCACAGCTCTATGTGATGGTTTCTTTTCAAAGTGATCCTCTTATAAATACTAATCTTATCCAATGTTGTGCAAAGTCTTTATAGTAATAGAAATATTATTTTTATAGGTCCTGTCTATCTTTGGCCTTGTGCAATAAACATCCTGTGTTATGTTAACTGTTCCAGAAATATGTTTAAATTTCACCACTGCACTTATGTGCATATTAGTACATTTATGTCTTTTGAAATGGTTTCATTTGTCAATACCTTTCTACTACCTTTTACCTTGATCTTGAACTGGCTGGCTGCAAAGACAAAATGGTCTGCACAGCAGGTTTTTTTAGCTAGTGATTAATAAAATCATTGGGATTTGTTACTGGAGAAAAGAAAAAAAATATTGCTACTGTTTCTCAGAATATCATCAGATCAGTGTTTAAACTGCAGCCTTCTGCTCCAGCTGAAAGGAAATGTAAAATTGAGATTCATGTTACTTTTCCCCATTTCAGGTAGTGCATATCTGTGCCATGGTTAAGGTCTTCTCTTAACATAAAATTAGTTTATTTGTTGTATCTCTATCTGAACTTTGTTCTTTTGTGAGGTATAAGGGCAATTGCTGTTGCATTCTTAGCTATCAGTATTGCCCATGAGAGATATTATGACCCTTCCAAGGGCCCTTCTTCATCTGATGTAACTCCCTTGAGGTATTTTAGCAATTAAAATGAGTGACTAGAGTCTTTCATTGTTTAATTTATACACTATTCAAACATTACTTAGGCAATGGTTTCATGTGGTTAAATTTGCTTGAGCATAATGGAAATTCCCCAGTTTTCTCTTGATAATATAAGTCTTCTATAATAATAGTCTCTTCATGTGCTTTCTACACAGTGATTTACATAGAATGGAAGAGCTATGTACTTCTGCATGTACCCATTACATTAGTAATGGGTGAAATTTTAAGGGTCCAGTGGAAAGACCGAATAAAAAAAGCAATTTCAGATAGCAGGTCTTTACTTAAATTGTTCAGTTCTTGCAGGTGTACAGAGATGACGTTAAATCTCAGGACGATAATCTTCCCTGAACTACTAGCTTTGAACTAGGGTGATAATATTTATCTTTCTGTATTTCAGCTCTTGCTGTTCACCACAGCCTTTCAAAATTTCTTAGTAACAATGACAACCGGACTTAGTAAGAAAGATAATCCCTATTAGCAGCAGCACTGCTCCTGTAATGTGCTATTGATTCAGCCAGTCTTGACAATGTGAAGAACACTGTATATGTGCTTAGAAGATAACTAAATACACAGTGCTTATGTATTAAGCATCCACACTGAGCATATGCTATGAGAATGTATTTTTCTTTGAGTAAGGCATTTGGTCATTCCAGCAGTTTACAAATTAATTGGATTTTACATTGGTGTGCTTGTTCTCATACACATACCTCTCTTCTATGGTCTCTTTTGAAAAAATAAATAAAATCTCTCTGTTACTTTCATTCTCCACAAAAGGCAATTTTTTTTTCCAGCTTACGTGTGTTTTTCCTCAGAAATCACAGTATCAGGGAAAATACCTTGAACTAAAACTATTCCTTGATGTTGTGTTGCTGTAAAGGTGACTCCGATTTTTCAAATTATTTCTAGAAATGACAAACCAGAAGTCTGGGTGTCAGACCCCATTTCAAAATAGAGACTAGAAATCAAGCAAACCTCTTCCTGTTTACCTAAAAAGGTGAATGCAAACAAAAATGATTGCATATTTTATGTATAAACTGTTCATTTTGCACATATTTTAAAGATACCCATTGAGAAAGTAATCCTTAGACTTTCTGAGACTAAAGGTAATACATTTCCCAGAACATCTTCCGAGGAAATCTGTGTTGATCACAGTTAGTAAGGATGAAGAAGCACATCTGTTCTTACAGGAAAGTAAGAGTCTGTATGAGATGGAAAGATAATGTTGGTTTCTTCTATGACTGTGCTGTGTTAACAGGTTTTCATTGCTTATGGATCTTAATGATCCCAACCTGCTAGGTACATCTGCCGCACTTCTAGCAATGCGTTATCTGTGGTTTAAAGACAGAGGATTGTTGTTTTGTGCTTTTGTCTTGAGATCTGGTCTTCGTTCACTCTGGGGGATTTGCTTGTCTTAGCTAGAGAGGCTACAGAGAGACCGAGACTCATGCATGCACACATATGCAAGCACACGTATGCTGACAAGCACAGCTGGATAGGGTAATTACCTAAGTATGATAGGGAACAGAAGGATAAAATAGTTACAAAGGTAAAATGCATAAATGCAAATTTTAGCATCTAGGCAAAGGAAAGGCAAGAAAGCCTCAGAAAAAGCTAAGCTTTTCTATACGGGATTTAATTCAAATCACAGAGCACATTATCTATTTGTGAGGTTATCCTGGGAGACAAGCACTACTCAAGAAATAAAACAGAAAGACACCGGTTAAAATTGGCTGGAGCCAGGAAAATGTATTAAGAAAGTTTAAGCAACTTGAACAGGTGGCAATCTGGGTGTTTCATGCTGAGACAATGAAACTTAGTTATAAGTGTTTTCCTTGTTTATGAGCACTTTCAGACATAAAACTCTAGTACCAAAAAGGAAAACTGTAATTTAGAAATATTTTAAAATTTCTTACACATATAAATTATGTTTACCAGAGACTGTTTTTCCCTAAAGGTTTGGATTCTGGGAGGTATGGTTCAACTCCCACTAAACACTGCAGGTGAGGTCCTCAGCAGTGTAAAACATTGTAGCTTGATTCATTACATTGAGGCAAAGCATCCAAGTTACTGACCTACAGGGATAAGTATATCAGCTATCAGTTGCTCAAGGTATTTTTTTCAGCTAATGTTTTTCAAACTAAATTTATTTTTAATTAGTGCATTAATGTGGCTATATTCATCATGGGTGATCAGATTATTTACAGTAGTGGAAGACCTGACTTGCTGAAAATGTACTTTCCTGCACTGAACACATGGCAGTAGCAGCCATGTTGCAGGCCTGATCACATTTTAGTTGTGCTGAATTTCTCATAGTGGCTGCTGTTACAAAAGATGTAAAAGACACAAGGAACATGTTCTTTTTAAATTATTATTATTTTTGTTATTATTTTTGATTTTGCCTGAAGCTTCTAAACGGAAAGACAGTGGGTTTATCTTCAGCTTCTGAAAGTTTTGTTGAATTAGAACATTTCAAATTTCTTCACATAGGTTAATTTCTCTGCTATTATTGATTTTTAAAAATTAATTGTACCTAAAATTAAATAGCAATTTTCCAACACTGCACGAAACATGCACAAGCTGTGTGGAAGAGGAGAACAAAAAAAAGAAACACAACAATAAGGAATTCACAGACATTAACGTTAAAAAGAGATCACTTTTAAATTAATATTGTTTTCCTTTGACAATCTTTTAGTCACTGCCAACCCTGTTATGCTTCATTCTCAAAATGTTTTACACAGAATCACAAATTTTCCTAAAGAGATTAAAGGTTAGATTTAATCTTGGATTTGTTATAAAACTGAGGCCATTCCTATCAAATATAAGTGATGAAGAATGAATGTAAAATCGTCTGTAATGGCAGCTCAATACATCAAAGTAATAACTCCTCTGTAAAAAATCTACTCCTCCTAAGATAAATGATAAATAGAGGCATGTGGAAAGTACTTATCAGACATTTTAACATTTCAGTAAAAGTTTATTTGTCAGTGTTTTTTATGAAGAAGGAGGAAAAAAAACAAACTACAGCATGTTGTTTTGTACCACTTTATCACATTGATAGGAAGGAGACAGAAGTTAAAATTTCATCATTCTTACTGAAAGCCAATTTTAATCTAAAACTTGGCTATTAAAAAAATGGATAAAAATTTGAAAATTTATGCCCTATTTTCTCACAAACTTTCATATAAAAATGCTTGGCAACATTCTTGTATTTCTTACGAAAAGTTGTAGGGGACAGGAACAGAAATGCCGAATTCAAAGGCAAGGTGAATTGCATTTACTTTCTGAGAATGAGGGCTTCTCATGGTTTGCCAGTCATCATGATGGGGGATTTATTTACACAATTTTTCCAACTTCTGTAATCTGTGATTCAGAAAAACATCTAAACTCATGCTAAACTAAACCAAAATTTTGTTGCAAAGGCATTTGAACAGAGATTTTTGGCCTGTTCTGAATTTGAGTCATAGCAAAAACAATAGCAAAATCATTTTTATGTGCTGCAATTTGGACGTGAATTTTGTGATTTCTGAAATACTGAAAATTCTCTGTTAGCTTTTTAAGGAAAGGAAATCCCCAAATAATCCTAAAAGTATTATGTAGAAAAGCTGAATAAAGCTATTTCAGTTGCCTACATATTGAGCTCACTTTATTTTCAAGTTAAATAATATTCAGCTTCATATAGCATTTGAATTATTTTTAATTGTGAAAAAATTTCTAATTGTAGTATGAAATTTTCCAGCTTGAGACTGGTATTTTAGTCTCTAGAAGAAACATAGTGATCATTCAATATTAGCATGGCTTATTGTTTGCCTTAGGACTTGCAAGCTGTTGCTATTTTATTGGTTTAGTTGTTGATGCTGTTGTTTTCTTGTATCCTTCCATAAACCTGTTATGACAAAAAATGATCTTATTGAGAAGACATGGCATTATCACACTAAATCTTCCCTCTTCCAGTTTAAAACTGTTATCCCTGATCCTAGTGCTACAGTAATTGTGATGAAGAGTTCTTCCTCATCTTTGTTGTAGGCCCTCTTTAAATACTGGAAGGCTACTATAACGTCTCCCTGTGCCTTCTCTTCTCTAAGCTGTGCTCATATGGGAGGTGCTCCAGCACACTGATCATCACCATGCCCCTCCTCAGGACTTGCTTGAGCAGATCCATATCTTTCTTACGCTGGGGACCCCAGACCTGGATGCGGTGTTCCAGGTAGGTTTTCACTAGAGGGGAGCAGAGGGGCCCCCTGCCTCTCCCTGCTGGCCACACCGCTTTGGATGCAGCACACGACATTTTAACTTTCTGGGCTGTGAGTGCACATTGCTGTCTCACATTGTTTTTCATCCATCAATACCCCAAGTCCTCCTCCACAGGGCTGCTCTCAATCCACTTGAGATCAATCATGACCCAGCCTGTATGCATGTCTGGGATTGACCTGATCCATGCGCAAGACCTACTTTCCCTTGTTGAACCTCATGAGCTTTGCACAAAATCCAGTGCTAAAAGCCTGTCAATGTCCCTCTGGAATGGTATCCCACCTCTCCAGTGTGTTGGCTGCATCACACAGTTCAGTGTCATCTATAAATTTGCTGGTGAAGTACTCAATCCTATCATCCATGTTCCTTAAAAAAATGCTAAATAGCTCTGCTAGGCCTGAGGGACGGCACAGATCGCTGATCCCCTCTTGGACCTGGAGGCATTGACTACAATGTTTTTGAGTGCAACCATCCAGACAATTCCTTATCCACTGAATGGCCTACCCATAATATCCATATCTCGTCATTTTGGAGACATGAGTGTTGTGCAGGATGGTATGCACAAGTCTGGGCAGGTGATCTCAGTCATTGTTCGTTATCCACAAATGTTGCATTGTAGAGAGCCCCTGAATTTTTCAGGCACAATTCACCATTAGTGAAAGCACCTTGGCTGCTGCCAATCAGCTCTTTGTTATCTATGTGCCTTAGCAAAGTTTCCAGGTGGATCTGCTTCACAATCTTGTCTCATCTCAGGCACAGAAATGAGGCTGACCAGCCTGCTGTTGCATGGGTCTTCCTTTCAATGGGGGTTATGATTCCCCTTTTGCAGTTACAGGGAACTTCACCAGTCTGCCTAGCTTCTCTAATATAGTGGATAGCAACTTAGAACTTCAACTGCCAGTTCCCTCAAGACCTTAGTTGAAGTGTTGCCTGAAGCAACTGGCTTCCCACAGTGTGGAGAAATGTAGTCTTTCCTGGGCAAAAAACTGACTGAATGGCCAGGCACAGAGAGTGATGGTGAATGGAGTTAAATCCAGCCGGCACCTGATCACAAGCGGTGTGCCCCAGGGCTCAGTATTAGATCCAGGCCTGTTTAATATCTCCGTCAATGATATGGAAAACAGGATCTATTGACTCCTCAGCAGGTTCACAGACAACACCAAGTTGGGTGGGACTACGGATCTGCTGCAGGGCAGAAAGGCTCTAGAGAGGGACCTGGACAGGCTAGGTGCATGAACTGAGGCCAGGTGTATGAGGTTCAACATGGCCAAGTCGCATCCTGACCTTGGGTTACAACAACTCCATGCAGTGCTACATGCTGGGAGCAGAATGGGTGAAAGCTGCCTAGTGGAAAAAGACCTGAGGGTGCTGGTTTGACATATGAGAAAAAGAAAAAAGAAAAAGAAAGAAAAAGAAAAAGAAAAAGAAAAAGAAAAAGAAAAAGAAAAAGAAAAAGAAAAAGAAAAAGAAAAAGAAAAAGAAAAAGAAAAAGAAAAAGAAAAAGAAAAAGAAAAAGAAAAAGAAAAAGAAAAAGAAAAAGAAAAAGAAAAAAGGTGTGGAGGATACGTTGTCATAAGGTTTAAGATGGTTTGAAGAATATCACTAAGTGTAGGGAAAGGAAGATTAATTAATATCTCATAGAAAACACTGACTCAACAGATGTGAAACACATTTTTATGAGTTATCATATTACATAATTTTTGTTATCACCATATTGCAATCTCTTACAAAGCTAAAGAAGTTTTATTTGGAATGGCAATATGACACAACAGAATCTGTCATCCTGTTGGAAGATATGATAGCCCATGGAAAATAGGGAATTAAATTGCTTTCCTGAGGAAATTGAACACCATCTCCACTGCAAGTTTGTGAATTCATAGTATTTTTCCATACATTTTTTTACTAATTGGAAAAGAAAGCAAGCATCAACAGTTACAGTGAAATGTGCATTTCCAAGCTGATTAAATGTTAGTGAAAATCAAAGTGTGTACATTTCTATTGGGTTTATACGTAACAGTGCTTGTTCCACAGAATCTGCTAAATAAAAAAGTTTCCTTTCAAAAACGAGAAGTCAGTATATCTAATATCTCACTTTAATGCCTGTAAGCCATGAAAATTCCATTAGCTTCATTTACTATTGGACTCAAATACTTTTCCAAATGCAATACAATTTTTATGTGCTGCTCAATATTATAATTTCTGTTGTTCATCCTGTGATCTTGGAATATAGCTCCAGAAATCAAGGAACTGTACTCTTGTGAAATATTTTGATTGTAATAATAATAATAATAATAATAATAATAATAATAATAATAATGATAATACTGGGAAGAAAACTTGGTCTCCCATGTACATCCAGACTGATATGGTAAATTCAGTCTGCTGGCATGTTTCCTGTGAACAACAGCACTCAAATCAAAGAGTATGGTCTGCCAACAACTCTTGCAGAGGAGTATTTCCTTATGTGTGGCAGACTTCGGTTTTTATATTACTTAAAAATATTTGATATGCCACAACTTATTTTTTCCCCCCTCAAGAAGATTAAAAAATAAATTTAAGCACAGTAATTATCACTGCCTGCATGAGGATATATTATGAAATGAGTGACACAGTTGCTGACATTAGATCTTATTTTCTTTTGTTGAAAGAACTCACTTTGACAGCTATAAAAGCACTTTCTACTAAATTGCAGGCATTTAAAACTTAATTTAATTGTAATAAGTAGATCTTTTTGGAACAATATGAAAGAAATACTGATTGCCCACAAGGCCATTTATGGTTCTGAAATGCCAAAAATGGCACAAATCCCTCTTTTATAATATGTAGCCTATGTCTTGGCAGAAACTTGATGCTGCAGTAATACGGACTAAGACTTCAGAATGGGCAAAGGGCACTTCCCTCTTTTTGTCTGTTTTGAAGGTCGTGGTTTTCTTAAAACCTCTATTATAATAGTCACAGACTTTGTGACTTCTCGGTAATAAATAAGAGTTAGCTAACTATACTTGCTATTTGATTTAGCATGTGCGCTTTCATGTTTTTATACTAAATTCCAGGTATACAGCAGAGCTGTACTCTATTTTTCACGTCATCTACTGTATAGTTCCAGCAAGCTTCAACTGGAATAAAACAAAAGGCCTGCCTAATGCAACAGAGGGTTACATACTATCCCAGAACTCTCTTCCTTAGCTGGTATCCATAACATTCTCAGCTCCTCGTTGTACTGAACTCTATGCACTGAAACCCTAATTAACAGAATTAAGCACTAACTTAGACACTTTACTATTACTTAAGGTGTGAGCCCCACTGAAATCTGCTGACCTACTGGAATTATTTGGTTTACATTCATATATGATTGTTAGGTTTCAAAATATTTTTCTGAGAAGGGTATACTTATATTTTTCCCAGTTAATTTTACTTTTATTTAAAGCAAAACTCTTAAGAGAAATGGGACTACACAGGTAGTTATAGTTAATTAGAAAAATAAAAAAAAAATCAACAAAATACCTTTAAGAAAATTTTAAATTAAATATCCATAGTTTCCAAAGTTTGGTAATGATTGCATTGCTGAATATGCATTTTGACTCCTCCCAACAACAACAAATGTAGGATTAAACTAAAGCCATTACATTGAAAATTTCACTTTAGACTACTGGTTCTGACTCACTGATGAGTGAATTATCAATAATTCAAGGTATTTCAAGCCTTAGCTGTTTTAAATTACTTGAAAATGAACAAAAGATTAAATAAGAGAGAGAGAGAGAGGGAGAGAAAAATGGTAGGAAATTGGGGAATGAATCTGGATCCTTTCTAGGAAAAGAAACAGACAGATTAGTTAAAGGTCCATGATTAGAAGCACACTAAAATAAGCTCTTGTTCAATAAAGATTTTTGGCAATTTATTAGTTCTGAGTTGACATGTAAACCCTAGTCATGTTAAGTTTCTACTACTTAGTTTCTACTAAGTTATAACTACTACTAGTCATGTTAAGAATCTACTACAGAGTGCCCTGATTAATATTAAATATGGTCACATAATTGTAACTTTATAATTCAGTATATAGTTTTTATCTAGTTTTCACCGTCTCTCAAACATAGAAGATGTCAGTCAATGCCACTGTTGTGTTATCACCTTTGTGTTCACTGGAATGATCAGTAAAACCAACAGGTTTTAGATGGGTAATTATATCTATCTATCTATATCTATATCTATATCTATATCTATATCTATATCTATATCTATATAATATCTATCTATATCATCTATCTCTATCTCTATCTCTATATCTGTGTCTATATCTATCTATCTATATATACATAACGCTGGCTCCGGAGGCCTGCTCGACACCACTTAGCGTTATTCTGGGAGTGACCCTGGTTTCCTGGGGGCTGCAGCTTGCAGTTTCCCCAAACACAGGGCGTCCTCCGACAGCTCTTTTAGTGCTGGCTCCTCTGTGAGAGACAGAGCCACGGGCCGATGGTGAAGGCGCAGGCGAGGACAAAGACCCGAGAGAAGGGCCCTGGTGTGATTTCCAGCTTTTTTATTTCCCAGGGAGAGGCAGCAGGGAAGGCAGGAGAGGGTCCGGGGTCCAGGAGAGGTGGCGCAGGGATTCGGGAGAGCTGAAGGCTTCAGTAACCAGGAGCTCGAACTGAAGGAGAGCAAGGGATTTATAGGGACACAAGCAGGGGAAAGTAACGAATGGTGGTACAAGGATTAGCACGTAACCAATGGCGAACTGAACTGCAACGAAGTTTCTAGAACATAACCTTATACAGAATATGAAGTAATGTAGCAACTAACCAATGAATTGAAACATGTAAAGGAAGGTGCAAGGGATGCTGGGGGTGAACCAAAAGCTCACCCTGAGCATGGAGTATGACTCAGATGGTGGCAACCTCAGGCTGTGCCCACCAGTCTTGAGCCTGTGGGTCTGTGGCTTTTGCCACATATGCTGCCACATATACATCTTCTCACAAATAAATAAACATGTTGTGGATTGGAAATCCCTAGAAACTTGGAGGAAATTTCACAAAGCATAGATGATACCAATGTATTCTCATATTCAACAGATAAAAAAGTAGTTATATGAGAAGCCTTAGAGAGATCAATTCCCTTGCACATCTGCTCATTGTACTACTATTTTATTTAAACCAGAGTACCAAAAACAAGGATAGCAAGCAATCTTTATTGTTAGAATAGGAGGGAACAGGGAACAGGGTGGCGAAGTAGGAACATGTAGTGAGATCACACCATACATGTACTTATTTAAATGAGGAAATATGGAAAAATTCTATCTTGGCTCCCCAGCTTGACTTTCTATTCATCTGTGATTACCTTCAGACCTTGCAGAAGATATAATGTTAAGAAAAGTTTGGAAGAAAATAAACCAATAATGAAGTTGATATCCAGAATAATTAAAGGATGTATTGAACTTCCCCATATTTGGACACTCTTTCATCTTTTCTGGAGAAGATTGATCCTAAATGGCTCTTCCAAAGCCCCATAGTGTATTAAATCTCACAGGGAGCAGAAACTTGATTTTTGCTCTATTGCCACGACTGAAAAAACCCAAAACACCATGCTATTTCACTTGAGGTGAAGCTGCAACCAATTCAATCTAGCTTGAATAAGAAGTACACTTAAATCAACAGTCTTTCAGTCTTATATATTCTGTGCAGAGGTAGACGGTCATTAAAATTTTGAAAGAGCAGAGTTTTCTGGCACCTCCGTGACTTTGTAAAAACGTGGATGAATTACTCAAATATGAAAATCAATTCCTGCAAAATGAATTACTGCCGTGAACACAAAATACAGAAACAAGACACTCCAAGGAAGTACTCAGTGACTTCCTGTTCTTACAAGTCCCTTATATATATCCTTTATGACTATCAAGATTGTGGAAAAGAGGCACAATACTGAGGACTGGGCTTGATAAATCTGTCCCCAGATAAGCACCCTGTCTTGCAGACTTCTTCCTGAAAGTGTGGACATGAATACTGTTCTATCCCTTTAATTTACAAAGCCCCAGCCCAAATAAAATATTGACTGTGCACAGATATGGATCTTACCAGTCCTGGTAAGATCCAGATTTGATCTCCACCAGTCCTAGTAAGCAAACACTATACTCCCTGCCCTTATTTTAAGGCCATCTTGCGTGCCACCTTTTCTACTACTGTTCTTGTGCCGCACAATGTGCGAAATATATTCTCCTGTTTTCTTTCTCCATCAGAGTACCAGCTTTGGTTTGCTGAATGGAGAAAGCAACTTGTGGTTCTCCTTCCCATTCTCCAGCAAGAGCCAATTGATGCGGGTCTTACCCTGGACCATCTTTTGGGGGAGGAGTTGTCGTCCAAGCCCCAAGAGCAGGCCCAACAAATTTCCGAGGCAGCTTTAAATGCCATTCGGGATGCGGCGGAGAGAGCATTCCTACAGCTGCCCCCCAAATTGGCTCCAGCACTAAATTATACACAAATTAAACAAAATTACAGTGAGGCCTTTAAAGATTTTATAGATAAATTGCGTGTGGCAGTGGAAAAAGAGATTGAAGATGTTAAATCAAGGGAGATCATAATTACCTCTATTGCTAAGGTCAATGCCAACGAGGCCTGCAAGAAGATGGTTATGGCTCTCCCATTGGAACCAGTGCCCATGCTCACCCATATGATTCAGGACTGCACTTGATTAATGCATGTCAATAATTCAGGCCCCAATTTGGTTCCTAAAAAAGGGGTGAGTTATAGGGGTGGCGAGCCAGGAAGTTGCTGCAGAGGAAGAGGCATCTCCCTCTCCTCTATTTTGTTATCGTTGTGGGGGATAGGAACATACCTCTCAGTTTTCTCGGGCCCTGGCCCACATGATAAGACCGCCCCCAAACAAAAAGATGCCCGAGTCTGTCTCCCCAGATCACCAGGGAAAGTTTGCCTCCCCAAACCACTGGGGAAACTAAGAGCCAAGCGCATTCTAGCTCCGCACAACAACCCAAATGGAGCTGACACGCCAGATATGACAGCAAAAAAGATGAATGGACTGTGGCTGAGGGTTATCTGCTGAGAGACAACCCACATAAAGAATACCAGATGGAAGCTCCTCGTGGTGACACTTCAGCCAGCTGACCACCAATTACCAGACATGTCTCACCTTTTTGTCATTGGGGACTCAAAGCAGACACCCACTGGGATCGAAGTCTCCCCTGAGCTCACTACAGTGGGCCTGGAGGGACAGTTCATCCTACTGCTGCAGTGTGCCCATCCTCCCCACTTCCTACCTAAGGGCCACGTCATCGCCCAGGCCATTCCATTGCCAAGGCTTCTGCCAACACACAGGACAACACCCACTGTTTGTTGGACAAAAGTAGTAGGAAGTGACAAGCCCCTGGTGCAACACCAACTGCGCCAGGGAGCAGACAATTTTAATGTCACTGGGATGATGGACATGGGCCCAGATGTGACAGTCATTCCCACTAAGAAATGGTCGTCATGATGGGAGCTGCAGCCGCAAGGTGTAGTCTCCGGGATCGGGGGGACCCAATTGTCTAGACAATCTAAAAGGTTAGTTCAATTGGAAGGTCCAGATGGACAGGTAGCTACCATCCACCCATTCATCTTGGACACTAAATTCACATGGTGGGGGAGGGATGCCATGTCCCAGTGGGGCACCACTATCACCATCAGGCCCGAACCGCAGGGTTTTTAGGTGTGACCACTGGAGTGGAGACTGACACCCAGAAACTCAATTGGACCACTTCTTCACCAGTCTGGATGTACCAGTGGCCACTGAGAAAGGACAAATTGAAAGCGCTCCACGCACTCGTGGAGGAGCAATTGGCCAAAGGCCACCTAGTTCCAACCAACAGCTCCTGGAATTCCCCTGTGTTTGTCATCAAAAAGTAGGGGAAGGATAAATGGCACCTCCTCCGCCATCTGGGTAAAATAAATGAGGTGATTGAGGACATGGAACCCCCTCCAGCCAGGTATGCCATCAGCCGCTATGCTCCCACAGAATTGGAAGATTGCAGTCCTGGACATCAAGGACTGCTTCTTCCAGATACCCCTCTATCCAGAGGACACAATGCGGTTTGCCTTCTCAGTGCCTTCCATCAACCGAGAAGCTCCCATTCAGCGCTACCACTTCTGCCGCAAGGCATGAAGAACAGTCCTACGATCTGTCAGTGGTATGTTAGCAAGAATTTGTTGCCAGTCCGCACCAGAATGGAGAAAATCATCATCTTTCATTACATGGATGATGTGCTTGTCTGCTGCCACAATGACAAAATCCTGAACCAAACATTAGATATGGTTATTGAGGTGTTAGAGGCCCGGGGCTTAGAACTGCAAGCAGAAAAGCTCCAACGAACAAGCCCCTGGAAATAGCTGCATCTCAAGATAACTGAGACATCTCTAACACCTCAGCCAATAACTATAAACAATAACCCGAAGAACCTCCAGGAGTGTCCACCAGCTTTGTGGCAGCCTGAACTGGGTGAAGCCCTGATTGGGGTTGACAACAGAGGACCTGGCCTCCCTCTTTAATTTGCTGGCGGGAGGGGGAGATTAGGGTTAAAGTATGTGCATGTTTCCATCAATACCTTTTCTGGGGCCATGTTTGCTTCTGCCCATGCTGGCAAAAAGGCCAAGGACATCGAGAAACACCTTGTCCAGGCCTTCGCCATGCTGGGTATGCCTAAGGAAATTAAGACTGATAATGGGCCTGCCTACACCTCAGCTGAATTCCAATGCTTCTACCAACAGTGGGGGATTCTCCACAACACCAGGATCCCCCGCTCCCCAATCTGTCAAGTTGTTGTAGAGAGGGCCCATCAGACTCTCAAACATCCTCCTACCACAGGGCAGCACCACCAAGACCAACTCACCTGTGTTCAGGCTGGCCAAACCACTATTTACGATCAACTTTTTAAACACCACATTTGAGGAGCTCACGCCACCAGTTTTCAGACATTTTAAAAACTCGGGTCAAAGAAAACTGAAAGAAAACCTGACGGTTTTGATAAAGAACCCTGAAACCCAACAGATCCAAGGACTTTTCCACCTCATCACTTGGGGTCGTGAGTATACAAGCATGTCCAGTCCCCAAGGGTTTAGGTGGATTCCTGTGAAATGGGTCACCCTATGTCATCCGTGTGGTTTCACCAACCAAGGACATTCAAACAGCGGCGTGGAGGCGCAGGTGCCGGAATAACCCCCCTTGAGCTTTCCTCGTGTGACTTCCCCAGTGCATTTGTCGTTTTACCCCATCTTTATTTCATGAGTTAACTTCTCTATGTTTTGTTTTAAACCTAGATATGGCCCACCACCTACTTGAATCAGTCATCCACCTCATCCTGACAACCAGCCTGGTGGTCTTCCTGACCTGCATCCCTTTGGGCGGACCATGGATCGTTCCCCAACCAAGATCCAACGTCTGGACACTCCTAGCCAAGTTGCTGGGGCAGGACCACATCTGTTTCAGCACCTTGGACCCTGGCAATCGTATGTCAACCTGCCTGGTGGGGATCCCTCTTAACTCCTCTGAGTACCCCTCATCTACCTCCTCCCGACATGATTTAATGAATCAGCAAACCCATCGGATTGTGGCCAGGTCCTTTGTCATGTGTACAGTCAAAGTCCCAGCTAAGAACCCACCTCTCTTGTGGAGGGACTGGGCAAAGGACCTTCCCAAATCCTCTGGAGGCCCTGCCGAATTTGAACTCCTTGGTTTCGCCAATGCCAGATTTTGTGTTCAATTTATGTTCACCCCAAACACCCAGAAGCAGCAATACCTTAATGTTGCCCAGTACAAACTAAGGTACCAGGCCACAAAATGGTGCAAAAACATTGCCCATGTCCAGATGGCATCAACACTGGGCAGTGCCCCATCAGCTACCCAAGGGCCTGTTCCTGATTTGTGGCGACCATGCTTGGGCAGGCATCCCCTCTCGCCTTCTCGGATGGCCCTGCACTTTGGGGCGGTTGACCCTGTTTACACTCAACGTGTCCCAAATTATTAATTGGCAAAAAAAACTCAATCGGCTCATCAAAATGTAGTTTTGATGATCTGGACAAACATTGCAATTCTGAATTCTTCCATTGGTCTCACCTCCACTGTACTGCCGTGTCAGTTTTCCTGCCCTGGGTGGCCACAGCGAAGGCTCTAGCGGAATTGGGCACCCTAGAGTGTTGGGTAGCTAAACAGGCCAATTTAACGCCATCCACCATAAGCGACCTCCTCGCAGACGAGGAAATTACCAGGAAGGCAACATTGCAAAACAGGGCAGCAATTGACTACCTGCTGCTCTTTCACTGCCACAAGCGCCAGGAGTTTGAGGGCTTGTGCTGTTTCAATCTATTGTCGAGAGCCCCAGGCATCCACTGGACCATCAAAGGGATGCAGAACTTAGTTCACCAAGTCAAAGAAGAGTCTAAAATCTGGCTGGAAGGCCTCCGCTCAGGATGGGGACTTTCTGGGTGGTGGGCCTCCCTAATCAAAGACCTTTATTTCATTTTGCTGGTTATACTATTAATTTGCCTGGCTTTTGGTATCATAAAGAAGATCCTTTTCAATTATTTTTAAAATTTATTTAGTAAAAACAGGGGATATGTTGTGGTGGCCCAGCCCACCTTGAGGCTGAGTGACATCAAGTGGGTGGATTTCCCTGCCCAGGACTCCGACCCTGAGGGCGGATCTGAGGGCGAGACCCAAGTCTAGAGTTGCCTCCCACTGTGCGTCACTTCTGCAGCATCTGCTCCCCCCTTTTCCAGAAGCTTCTTTGCTCCCTTAACCCCATTGGTTCAGATACCTATATTTATTCATGTGCTTTGTTGCTTATGCATGAAGTTCTGTTCTGTTCTGTTCAGTTCCCCATTGGTTGTTTCGAATATGCTCCTCCCCCAAACTGCTGTGATTTGTTCTCTGTCACCCCTTGTCATTTCCCCTTTGGTTTGTCCTTTTGTTCCTCCCCTTCTCCTCCCCCGTTTAAAAGGGGCTGTAACTGTTCCCGATCACCTTTTCTTCCTTGCCTCTCCTTCCAACCAGAAAAAAGTTGGGATTGCAGGCAAAGAGAAGGTCCCTCTCTCTTCCTTACCCTCTCCTATTGCCTAGCACACCTTCACTGCTGCCAGCCTTCCTTTAAGTTACCTGCAGACAGCATTGCCAGCTGCTGAGAGGATTCTGGTTTCCCCACTGCTGGGACACCAATCCTTGTTGTCTGCCTGGGCCACCGGGCAGCCAGTGGTCAGCACGGCACCATGGGAGATTTAAAAAGGGAGCAAGACTGACCTGAGCGCATTTCAGAAGGATGTGTGGTGTGGCCACTTGCACAGCAGTTCATGCAGGCAGGGCATGTGGGAGGGCACAGTCACCCTTACGGCTCCTGAGATGAACTCACCTGGTGGTTTTCTCCTGCTCAAATGGAGGTTGACCAATGTGATGCCCATCCACAAGAAGGGCTGAAAGGAGGATACAGGGAACTATAGGCATGTCAGAACTCAGTGCCCAGAAAGGTTGTGGAAGAAATCGTCTGGAGAGTCATCATGTGGCACATACAGAACAACAAAGGGATCAGGCCAAGCCAGCATTGTCAGAGACTGAAACGTTCATGCCTCGAACATTGATATAAAGTTTTTTTTCATTAAGAAACTGCAATCAAAGAGGAGCCTCCTTGAAGACTGAAACTTTGGACTGAAATTCAAACTCTTGATTAGATAAAGGGAAAAGCTATTGTTCAGCTGTCTCAGGCTAAGTGGAAGTATGCATCCACAAAAGGCCAGTGCTGATGATCCCCTCCCCGAGGCAGACATGCCCAGACACTGCCAAGGGCCCAGGGTACTGTGAAAGCCTTCCCTGGAAGGAACGTGCCCAGACACGGCCACAGACCCAGAGTGCTGAGGAAGACTCCCCCCATTCCTGAGGGGGACATGTCCGGACACAGCCACAGACACAGGGTGCTGGGAAAGACTCCCCCCTCCCCAGGGGAACATGCCTGGACATTGCCACCCAGCTGGAGAGTACATAAACCCAGGGAATTCCACACACTGTTGGGGGACTTTCACTATCAAGAAGACCTGCTGGAGAGGATCAACACAACATTGTTGGGATCCACAGAGTGGTGATATTTTCCTTCTCTGTCACTGTCTGTCCCCCCACCTCTTTTCCTATTTCTCCCTTCTCTTTCTCTCTTATATTTACAATCAAATAAAACCTATACTGTTGACTGGCATATGGTCTCATTTGCACCTTAATTCAGCCAGAGAAATGTCTAAATAACCCCTAATAAAACCGGACCTTAACAAGCATGAGTTTAGAAAAGGCAGATCCTGCTTGACTAACTAGATCTCCTTCAATGACAAGGGTGACCTGTTCAATGGATGAGGAACAGGCTGTTGATGTTGTCTATCTGGACATCAGTAACACCACTGACACCTTTTCCGATGGCATATACTGAAAAAGCTGGCAGCCCATGGCCTGGATAGGTGTAATCTTTGTGTGGTAAAGAACTGGCTGGGTGACCGGGCCCAGAAAGTGGTGGAAAATGGTGTTGCATCCAGCTAGGGATCAGTGTTGGGCCCAGTCCTGTTCAATATCTTTACTGGTGATCTTGTCAGAGATAGGGAGAAGTGGTGCCGAAACATGGCTCACTCCCGAGCTGAAAAGCAAAACCTTTTTATTGAAAAATGACAAGCAGGGACGGAAGCAGTGAGCTAGTCTCGTTGCTCCTCATGGCAAGGTAGACCTGGTGCAGTGGCAATTGTGACGCTCGGTGCTATCTCTCCAGCGCTCCATCAAGACGAGGACCAAGAGCCAGGGGCCAGCCCACTTTTGAACCCAGGCCCCTGCTCTTCCATTGGTGCATTTTTCTGAATCTTCTGGCTGATTGGTCTAATTGTCTCAACCCTGATTGGCTCATTTTCCAGGAGTCTCTTCTTGTTTGCTCTTGTTGGATCATGGTGACATCAGTCCTTTAGTGGAACAGACTGGAAACAGTCTAGAAAGTTCCACTCTTAGCATGAGTGGCCTCACTTGAGCCATCTAGAGTGTCTGGATCAGTATTGCAATCCATGTCACACCTTAACCACCTTCCATGGCCTGAACATACATGAACCCCCAACTGTTGTTAACTCTTAACTAGTAATTCAGCAGAACTGCAAATGGCTTCAACCCATTTATAACAATCTGGATGAGGGGATGCAGCGTACCCTCAGCAAGTTAGGCTGTATCTATGGGCTGAGGTCAACGATATGAAGTTCAATGAGGTGAAGTGCTGGGTCCTGTGCTTGGGTCACAGCAACCCCAAGCAGCACTACAGGCTGGGGGAACAGTGGCTGGAAAACTGTCTGGCAGAAAAGGACCTGAGAGTGCTGGGTGGACCTGGTTTTGTATCAGCAATAGTGTGGCCAGCAGGACTAGGCCAGTGATGGTCCCCATGTATTTGGCTTTGGTGAGGTTACAGCTTGAGTCCCATGCCCAGTTCTGGGCCCCTCAATTCGAGAAAGACATTGAAGTGTGGGAGTGTGTCTGGAGAATGGCAATGAAGCTGATGAAGGATCTAGAACACAAGTCTTGTGAGCAGCTGCTGAGGGAGCTGGGGTTGTTTAGTCTGGAGAAAAGCTGGCAGAAAAGGGGGGAATCTTAATGTTCTCTGCAAATACCTGAAAAGTCAGGTGTTGCCCTACTTTTGCAGTTCTGGATGTTATCATTCTTTTGTAGCTAGTTTCTCACATTCTTCTATGTAAACATAGACATGTTCTTATAACGGTATCTTATCGTTTACATTCCTTTCTCCTGGGCACAGAAATTTGATGGACACTTTCTTTGACCACTGTGATTGAGGGATGACGGACTCATTCCTCCAATGAACAGTGATTTCTAAATGTATATATAATAAACAAGGCGGGTCTTGCTCGCCCCTTCCCTCTCTTTCCTCCTTGCTGCTAACAGGTGTCTCTTGTCTCTTTCTTCCTTCGTGTCGTTACTGCGACATTTGGTGGCCTGGTACGTTTTCTTGGACCCGTGGCACATTCTGTGGCACATTTTGTGGCACATTTTGTGGTCCCAGTACGTTTCTCAGTTCCGTGGCACATTCGGTGGCACCTTTGGTGGTCCCTCTGGCACCTGTGGCTCATTCGGTGGCACGTAAGTTACGCGTTAGTAGTGCAAGCTAGCTAGCTTTGAAGATGGTTATTAGTCCAGATCCTCCGGATTATAACTTGGCGTTAGACCTATTAGCAGGAGTGCTAGAGAGTAAAGGAATATCGGTTCCTAGAGCAGAGATAAGAAGGTTTTATCTCTGGGCAAAGGAACAGAGGTTTTTCCGGGATACTCGAGAACTGTTCTCTAAGGCCATTTGGAGGCAGTTAGGTGAACTTCTCTTGGATTCACTGGCTACTGATTATAGTGCTGAGTTGGTTAAGTTTATGGTCTGCTGGAGACGCCTGAATTTCGTGGTCCAGAGCCGCGGAGGCTCTCCGAATATAGCTACTCCGGTGAGCTCGGTTTATGAAGAGGAGGAATTTCTGGAACTCCCTAGCTCAGACAAGGAACGCCCTCTCCTCTCTGAGACCGAGGAGCAGATTACTGAGATATTTCCTGAGCAGGCGTTTGCAGGCGGCCAGGATTCGAGCCGCCCTAGGGGGCCCTTAGGTGGCAGGGCACAGGCTTCCCCCCCTTTCTCTCTTGGACTGAGGCCGTGGGGGAGGGGGAGGGGTGCCCAGGCAGTGCGGGCTGCTCTACCCCCCCCGTGCCTTTCTGGCGGTGGCCGGAGCGGCGGGGGAGGGGGGTCCCACCAGCCTGGCTCTAGAGTGCCCGACGTGCAGCATCCTGATATGTTGCCCCGTGCCCGTGGCGGTGGCGGGCCCTGTGGCCCCACCTCCTGCTGCGACAGTGGCGTCTGGTCCCTGGCCAGATGCCAAGCGGGACGTGGCGGAGATGGAGAATCTGCTGGACCTAACGGGGTCCCCAGCTAGGGGCTTGGTCCCGCAGTATCCACTGGGGAAAGCAGTTTCCACTCTGGGATTTCAGCTGCCTGGGGGAACGCTTTTGGGAGCGTTGTCTCAGCCCCCCCACCCCCGGCCGCGCGGTTTGCACAGCCTCAGTTTAGTCAGCTTCTGTCCATCTCTCTGCCTTCAGGGTGGAGCCAGGCTGCCATTCTTCTGGACACTGCCATTCCAGAGGCAGGAGCCCTCCCCATTGGGGGTAGGGGTGAAGCCACCCCGGCAGTGCCTGGCACAGCTGCCCCAGAGCATCCAGCCGCTGCCGTAACGGCGGCTGGGGAGAGCCCTGGGCTCTTTGTGTTCGGCTCTCCCAGGGGTCCAGTGCTTCCCCGAGACTCAGGTTCTCAGTCACACGGCTCTTCCTCAGCTGCCTTATGGACGCTTCCTCCCTGCAAGGTTATGGTGCGTCTGCAGGACGCTACCAAGTTCTGGAGTGAGGTTAAGGTGAAGGTAGAGGAGGTCGGCGACCGTGGTCCGGCACGTCATCTTGTGGCTGGTAAAAGTAGATCCTCTAGCCGTCCACTGCTGTGAATGATGCACAGGATATAACAGGAGATAGATTCATCGGATGTCCTTCAGACATTTCCTGCTACTTTGGACAATAATCAAATCCAGGCTTTTCCTGCTTTTCTTAACAATAATAGAATGGTTCATCAAAAGTTACAGTGGCCGGATCTGATGGAACTTCAAGGGAAGGCTGGCAGATATGGACTAGGCTCTAATGAAGTCCTACAGATATTAAGGGTATTCAATGCAGCTCTGTTGCTGCCTTATGATATTCGAGCTTTGGCTCGAGGGCTTTTTCAGCCTGTGGAATATGACATCTTTGAATCAAAGTGGCGTCAGCTGGCTACTAGAGCAATAGAACACAATGCTGTGTTAGACCAGCAGGATCCCAGACGTGCTGCTGGGATCCCAGTGATGCTAGGCACAGACAATTTTTCTGACCCTAGCATGCAGGCTGCATTGCCTCGTGCAGTGCTTACCCAGTGTCATGAAATTGGCATGGCAGCATTGATTCAAATGATCAAAATGGCTGCGCCTGTGGAGAATTGTACAGATATTACACAGAGGGATGGTGAGTCCTTCTTGCAGTTTGCAGGGAGATTGACTACTGCTGTGGAGAGGCAGGGGGGAGATCAGAAAGCTAGATAGCTGTTGCTTAAGTTTCTTGCTAAGGCGCAACGCACCCCTGAATGTAAGAAGATTATTCGAGCACTCCCTGGTGATCCTTCTGCATGTCAGATGGCTGAGGCCTGTGGCCCAGCAGGCACCACTGGTTGGAAAGTGGCTGCCGTGGCTAGTGCCCCACAGTCGGCCTGGACAGGGCTGCAAAGGGGGCAGCGAAAGCAGAGGAGTGCTTAGCCCAGTAGAAAACGTGGAAGAAAGGTGTGGAAAGGTACAGCTATGCTGTTTCATTGTGGTTGATGTGGGAAGCCAAACCATATTGCGAATGTCTGTACAGCTGCAGTTTCTAAGACTGGTAGGCTTTCCTCGGCCTCGCGTTTAAATGGTCGATGAGCACGAGGGGAAGAGAAGGAAGGGGCCAGCAAGACCCGCCTTGTTTATTATATATACATTTAGAAATCACTGTTCATTGGAGGAATGAGTCCATCGTCCCTCAATCACAGTGGTCAAAGGAAATGTCCATCAAATTTCTGTGCCCAGGAGAAAGGAATGTAAACGATAAGATACCGTTATAAGAACATGTCTATGTTTACATAGAAGAATGTGAGAAACTAGCTACAAAAGAATGATAACATCCAGAACTGCAAAAGTAGGGCAACAGCCAGGGGTCAGTCTCTTTTGCCAGGCAATTGAGACAGTGGCAGGACAAGAGGACACAGCCTTAAGCTGCACCAAGGAAGCTTCAGGCTGGACATCAGGAGATTTTTATTTCACAGATAGGGTTATTCATCATTGGAATGGATTGCCAAGTGAGGTGGTAGAGCCAGCATTCCTGGAAGTTTTCAAGAAAACTTGTCATGGCACTTAGTGCCATGATCTATTTGATAATGTAGTGATCAGTCTAAGGCCAGACTCAATGATCTTGGAGCTCTTTTTCAATCTAAATGATTCTGTGATTCTGTGACACACTTCATGATTTTGTTACTCTTTCTTGTGAAGTTGAACAGTATCATCTTCTCACCCACTTCAGATTATAGGCACAGTATTTTCTTTCGCTCTGTTTTCACATACCTTCATTGCACTTCAAAGCTGTTAGTGACTTTGTGAATGCATCTTCCAGCTCGTTGGCAGCCTTGGATACAGGCTATCTACTCCTATAGACTTGTATGAGTCAAACTCATGATAGTCTTTCCTGAATGATTCCAAATCCATTGCTAGTTGTTGTCTTTCTTATATCTAGTTCCTACATGCAGAACCATAGGACATTTTGCTTGGTGACATCTGAGACTTGAGATGCATAAAAAAAGAAATGCCATGTGGACTACAGGATCATCAACAGCGTATGCAGGGGTGCAAGGAGGAAGATCAAGACCCACTTGGAATTGAGTATGTTAAGGAATATCTAGGACAACAAGAAAGGCTTCTACAAGTACATCAGCAGCTAAATGTAAATTTAGTGAAACTGGGCACCTCTGTTGAGTCACTTGGGTGTCCTTGTCACAGAAGACACAGACAAGGTGGAATTACTGAATGCCTTTTTTCCTCAGTCTTTACTGCTGAGGACAGTGCTCGGGGATTCCAGACCTTGGAGGTAAGAGAGGAAGATTTAAGAAAAAAAGACTTCCCACGGTAATAGAGAATTGGTTTAGAGATCAGCTAGGAAGACTTAAGACCCATAAATCCATGGGCCCCAATGGGATCCACCCACAGGTGCTTCGGGGGCTGGCTGATTTTGTTGCTAGGCCACTCTCCATCATCTTTGAAAAATCATGGAGAGCAGGAGAGGTATCCAATGACTGGAGAAAAGTCAGTGTTAATTCCATCCTCAAAAAGCACAAGGACATGAGAAAATACTGGCCAGTCAGATCCATCCCTGGAAAGGTGATGAAACATATAGTTCTGAAGGGTCATCACCAAGCTTGTAACAGAAAAGGTTTTTGGGAGTAGTCAGCATGGATTCACCAAGGGAAAATAACGCTTGAACAGTCTGGTAGCCTTCTATGATGACATAGCAGGGTGGGTCCACAAGGAGAGAGCAGCAGTTGTTCTTTACCTTGACTTCAGCAAGGTTTTTGGCACTGTCTCCCACATCTTCATAGGTGAGTTCAGGAAATGTGTGTTAGATGAATGGACAGTGAGGTGGATCCAAAATTGTCTTAATGTCTTAATGACAGAGGTCTTAATGTCTTAATGACAGGAGGTCAGTTGAGTACAATCCAGTTGGAGTGTAGAAATTCTTGTTGTCCTTGATGTGTCCACTACTCTAAGCTCCACTTAGGCTTTAACTTTTCTCATACCACCTCTGCATGTCTGGACAGTATTCCCAAGTTCTTCCCTTGAATCCTTTCCCTTTCACCAGTCATTTTGTGGTGCCATGTCATGTTAGAGCTGTCATGACTTTCCCACTCTGCTGAGGTGACTATTTTTCTGCCGAAGTATGCGTTCTTGTGCTTTGACTTCTCTGTCTTTGAAGTCTATTTCTTAGTATTAAGCTACTTTGTGGATGAAATTTCGTTTGCATTTATGATGTTGTGGTGTATTGGTTTTCAATTTATTCTGTCTGTAGACAGGTAGTTTATTCCCACACCCTGTGAATAAAGATTTTATCTTTGTTTTCATTCTATTTTGGAGATGGCATGGTATGACTTAGTGCCCTAAACAGTTAATTGTGAAACCTCTTGTCTTTTTCTGCTTTAGAGCAGCTTTTAAGATAATTCCATCTATTGCTAGGCCATAAGCATTGTTATCGCAGAGTGGCAGGGTTTGTATCAGGGTTGCAAAAACTGCTTCTGAGACAGAAATTTGTGTTGTATGTGTTGAACATGAACAAAAAAAATGAATTTACCTAGGATTGGGGCAGATTCTAATATTTAAAAATTCTTGAGACATAATTAATTTTGTTTGTTTTTTATTATTAAACTGCTTTTAATGGTAGCTACTCTGTCAATGAGAGCTATAAACTGTGTGAAAAAGAACTCCTTGTTCCCTCTGAGGGAAAGAAAGGAAGTAAGCAACTGTGTAAAGGCACTTTTCCCCATTCTTCTCTCTTCCCTCAATCCTATTTTCTGAGGGTACCCTTGTGTCAAGAGTGTCATTGATGT
>VZRZ01006589.1:1371-46028 GCA_013398175.1 Climacteris rufus
TCCCCGCCATCACCCCCCCGCCTGTAGTTTGCAAAGTCACAGTATGAAATGTTATGAAATCGCCTCTTGGGAAGGAAGGAAACAGAAAGCAAGGCATTTGTTTAGAAAAATCCGCGGCAGCCTCTCAGATGTGCCTAAAAAGCTGCCTTTGACCCCCCTGTTGCATTTCCAGGGAAGAGGCAAATCTGGGCTTAAAATCATGAGTCAAAATCAACAAAAACAAACCCGGCCCTAGTTAGTTTTTTCCACTGACTTCAGTAGGCGCGGGATCAGTCTGAAGGGAGGCTGAGGACAGACGGATGAGGCTCAGTGAAAAGCACTACATTGGTCCCACATCTCTGTCTGGGGCCAAATTCATACTTGTGCCAGTGGAAGTGTCAGCAGGGTTGGCTTTGGGATCAGGCCCTTGTTCGATCTGGGGATGCTTATTGATTCCTCTCCCGGGCTTTTAAATGCTTTAAAAATTATAATTTGCCATATTGTTTCAAGGGTTTTAAGGATAAGAGCTTTAGGAGCAAATACAGGCTCCTTCTTCCAGTCCTTGAGGGGGTTACAGTTCAAAAATTGCTCTAAAAATATTTTAGAGGAAATCTCTCTTTATACATGCATGGAGAGGCAGAACCTGAGATTCTGTTATTTTGTCCTAAGGGTAGGATTGCAGGTTTAAAAACTTGCATTATAGATGGCAAACATTGCCTCATGAAACATATCACCAAGCCATTAAAATATTTGAAGGGTGTCTAGCAATTTTCCAGAAGAATGGATTATTACATTGTTCCAGTAAGAAAAGAGTTCATCACTCGGTATTCAGTTTTGACTGGCAAAACAGATCAAAGATCTGTCGAGATGCATTTCAATTCCAATTTCCAATCCCCCTCAGTTCTGACTGTCTGAGTCAATATTGGGAGAGGAAGTGGAGGTTAACTGGTTAGTTATTATTGCAAAGGAAGAAGTTGGAATGAGAAGTGATTCTTACAAATCCCGCCCCAAAAACAAAACCAAAAAAAAAAAAAAAAAAAAAACACCGCCAAAAGTCTTTGTGACACTTTTTAGACATCCCTGTTTGCAGTGCAGGGAGGATTCAGCCGGCTGTCCAATGGTACAAAAATAAACCTAGCAGAAACATTAAGTTTTTCAAAACAAGGCTGGAAAAGCTCATAAAAATAATGTTGCTCAGACGCGTTTTAAGAGAAACAGAATTACATCGACAAAATTATATGTTTTCCAGGTTTGGTTGGGGTGTTTTATTTTCCAAGGGGAAAAATTGGTCCTGCAGCAAAGCGAGCTGGTGCCATCTAGTGTCACCTCCCGCCGCTCCGCGCGGGGCTGGCGGGCCGGCAGCCCCGGCAGAGTGGGAATGTGTTTATTAACTGCTCGTTAAAAAAAAAAAAAAAAAAAAAAAAAAGCTTGCCAGCTTGGAGGAAGGTGGCAGAGGAAACTCTGGATGCCACTGAACTTACTTAAGGAGCCTAATTGGAAACAACCGAGTGCTTATTAAAGTCACTGACATTTCCATATGGAGTTCTCTCTGGGTCTGGTCATGAAATCACATGTGAAAATCTTTCCGAGTTGTGGTGTTAATCTGCCCTTGAATTTTTGCCTAATTTAGGATGTATTGTAAAGCTATGCTCTTTTCCTTTTCTTTTTGTTTTTCCTCTTTTTTTTTTTTATTTTTTTGGTCAGGGAAAGCTTTCACCCACCAATGGCAGCAGCCCAATATTAATTTGTAGGAATAGTGTTTGGGTTTGGAGCACTTTTGGTTTTTTTTTTTCGTAGTAAACAGTGAACTTATCCTCAAAACCCCATATGAATACAGGTGGTAAAACTTTGTGAGGCAGTCCTACGTTGTAGGACTGTCCTCTCATTTTATGTGGATTCTCTGTGAAAAAGAAAACCTTCTTACAAAGTCTATAGTTCAATAAAATGAAGCTCAAACCAGTAGGTGCATTTCTCAGTGTGCAGCTTATGCAGCTTTATGTATTTATGGTATTAAGGTTGAAGAATTGTTTCATGCCCGGTTTAGTCCATGTGCTGTAATACCTGGGCTGGAAACTTCACTCAAAGAGCTTTTGCTGGTTCAGCTGGAGCCTGAAATGTTGTTTTCAGGTTTCTGAGAAGTTGGTAAAATCTAAATTTGGTGGAAAGTTGCTTGTGTGCTCATAACCTCTTGCTCCATTTTATAGTAGCAGGGGAGTCTATAAACAGGAGCCTTGTACGCCGAGTGCCTGTATTCTTCTCTAGATCTATTTTTAAACCATTCTTCTGTTTGGCAAAAAGTGACACTTGGTTTCCATGTTTACAGCAGGCATTGGCAAACCTCAGGAGTTCACAGTTTGCAGTTTGGTTAGATCAGTATCCAAAAGTCAGCATCTGACCAGTAAGCTCCTTCAGACTGCAAATTTAGACTGCAAATGTAGTGCTACTTCTTTTTCTTTTTTTTTTTCATTTTAAATCCAAGCTGGATCTTATGTGTTCTCATCGCTGTGGGATGCTGGCAGCAAAAAGACACACACCCCTAAATCAGAGAAAGTGTGTAGTCTTCAGGACTTCTTTAAAACCCTGATAATCTCAGTGGAGCTTCACATCTAAACCAGAGAGAGAACTAAGGGCATTGGGAGAGGGGTAGGAAATTTTTGGTCTATGTTGTTTTCCTTCCCCTCTTTCTCCTGGTCAGTTGCTGCCTTTGGGCTGTGTGCCAGGTACCCACAGGGAATGTTGGACCCCTGTTTATGGAGGAGAGAGCTTGGGACAAGCACACTGCAGGATAGTGGGTTCCGAATGGGTCCTGAGGAAGGTGTCTTGTAGGACCAGGCACCCTCTGAAATGCATCTCCTTAAATCTGTTCTGCTAAATATAGGGGCAAGGGGGTGTCTCTTCCCTGGCCAAGGCACCCCAAGCTGTGCATGTGTCTCTTCCCATCCAGGCGGGATGCCAAAGCAGTTCCTTACTGCCAAAATGAGCTGTGCCCCCCTCAGCCCCAGGAGTACAGAGACAGGGAGGGTCGGGTTGGTGCCAGCTGGTAATTTTCTGTCCCAATGTGGGGTAGGGATCATCGGACACCTCCTCAGAGCCCTGCAGGGCCAGGGACCCGGCTCAGCTGCTGGGGACACCCGGCTCGGGCTGCACCGCACTGTCAGGTCGGCATCTCGGTGCAGAGCTCGGTGTTCACAGGGCACGGAGTCCGTCTTCTGTTCTCTGGAGCAGCTCCCTGGATTTGAACCGGGACGTGGTTCCTGTCTTCCCTTAAAAAATTAATGTGCCAAATTGCTTGGGGTCGTTTGAAATGCTGAGGGAGGCTCGGCTCTTTGCTTCCCAAGGGCACGCGCTGCCTCTGCCTCACAGCCAGAGCTTGGCTCCGTAGAGGACAGGGGAGTCCTCTTTAGTAGGAAAACATTGGAGGCAGTTTTAGCGTGCTTACCCCCTCCCTCCTCTGCATTTTCTTCTGCAAAGACCAAAACAATGTGGAGACTTGAGCTGGGCCAGCTTTCAAGGGCAATCCTTTAAACCCTCTTTTGAAGTACGAACTATAAAGTTCCCTGCGGCGCTCGAGAAAATATGCAGTTTTCCTGGTTCCAAATGCTGATAATAAACCCGTCCAGATAATGTATTGCATTTCCTAGAAACATTTGTTTGCTGGCAGGAAATTGGATCAGATTGAGACCGCTCGATAGAGCGAGTGCAATCCGCTCACAGAAGGGTACGGTGGAAAATACGACAGGGCTTGCACTAGTGATGCTGCTTTTGATCTGTGCTGACGCTGTGGACTTCTCTCAGTCTCTTCTTGGGTTATTATTAACCCAGCCACGTTTTGGCCTAGACACTAACCAGAAGCTACTAAACTAATAAAACTCTGCTGTGACATCTAAAGGACACTTAGTGCCTCTGGATGGTATCAGAAAGCTGAGCTGGGCACTTGCATACCCCCAGCCAAAAGCATCTTCTTCACCATGGCATGTAGCACCCATGGCTGTGCTGGGGGAGCCACCCATACCCCACCCCATTTTCTTGGTTGTGCCCCTGATCCCTGTTCAGGAGAAAGCAGGCATTCCTTGGCAGGGTGGAGAGGCAGCTGGCAGCGCTCCCTGGCAGGCAGAAGGGATGTTCCCATGGGGCTGGGACCCTGCAGGGTGCAGGGACTGGGGAGGAGGGGGAGGATGGAGCTTCCCCTGGGCGGGCAGTTTCGGAACACTGTGTGGGATGAGGCTGTGGGGAAGGAAGACTTCACCCAGCCACCCCTCTAAGGTGATGTGAGTGAGTCGGCGCTGCAGGCTCTGGAGGGGTAGGAGATCGGGGCCCAGGGAGGGGGAGTGTTTGGTGCCCTCCCCCCGGCTGTGCACTTGGGAATGGGAGAAGGGTTAAGACTATGGGATATGTCCTATGCAAAGAAGGATAGGGGAGCAAGGAGCTCCCCCCTGTGCACAGAGTGGGAGGAGGATGGATGAAAAGGGATTCCCTGTAACTGGGAGAGTAGATGAATGAGAGGCATGGCAGAAAAATGGAATGGGAGGGAAGACCCTGGTTCTCCCCTCTGCCCTGGATTGAGTGAGCAGAGGGGGTCTCCCCTTTGCATGGGTTTGAGCTGAAAGAGGTTCCCCCCACACGAAGGTGCACCCTCCCCATGCTCACTGAGCTGGCTGCAGGGAAGGCAGAGCCAGCACTGGGCTCCTTTCCAGGAATGGGTTTTCTCGGGGAGGTGCCGGCAGGGAAGGGCTGTTCCCTGAACCACTGGGGCAGACCCATTGCCTTCCTGGAAGGCAGCAGAAGTGACAGTCCCGTGTGGCCACCCCAAAATGGGCCCTGTGCCTATTCCAGACCTTCCTCTGTGGGCACAGGGAGCCCTGGCACACAGCCTCGAGCACTGCTGGAGAGCCCACACCTGCAAGGTACTGGGCAGGAAAACTGGATTGGGGGGGGGGGGCATGGGATGATGCTTTGGCCCCAGCTTTGCCATCCACTTTGAGGGGGATGTGGATGGCGAAGACCATGCTTGTCTGCAGTGGTTTTCTCTGCTCGCTGTCACTGGTCTCTGCTCTTTGTTACTGTCCTGTTCTCTGCTGCTCTCTGGTCTCAGTATCCTCTCATGCTGGGGTACAGAGCTGGTGCTGTGCGGGGACTGGGAGGGTCAGGGTTAACCTGGCTTAGCACAGCGAGAGGAAGGAAAGTCCCTTTCCCTATGCATGCCCACATCCTGCAGCTGGAAGCTGCTTGGGATGCACCTGCCCAGCTCCCCGGGGCTGTGGGTGTGGCAGCAGTGCTGTGCTGGGAGGGGTAATTTGGAAGGGTGGGGAGGGGCCTGTGTTGGGGTCCCGCTCTGGGAGAGAAGCTGAGTGTCCCCCTGGCAGTGCTGTGGCCTTGCTGTGGGTAAGGGAATTTGGCAACAGCCGTAGCTTCTCACATGATGCTCGCGGGTGCAGAGTTCATCTTGCAGTTTGTAACTTTGTTGGTTTATGGATGGGTCACCTCCTCATGTCTGTGACACTGAGATGACTCCCCAGAGTCTGGCAGAGTGTATCTGCCAAGGTGGCTGAGATTGGGATGCCAGCCTGCTGCCCCAAATGCATACATCTGCTTGTATGGACAGACAGATGTGTGCTGGGCTCCTTGCATGACGCTGCTAGTCCCTTGGCTTGCAATTGATGGTCGTGAGTTGCTGGCAGGGAGCGTGTACAGAAAGGTCAGAGTCTGCAGTATTTGGGAAATGAGTCACTTTTTGTATGTGCATGAAGTTTTAATCTGGCCAGGCTCAGAGCAGCTCTGAAGATTTGTGTTTGATGGCTGGAATAAAGCTGTAAGACACCCCTCTGGGTTTTGCATGTGATACCTTGCCTTGAATCTCATCTCTTCATCCCAGTGTCCCTGGGGATGGGAGGGGAGCTTGGACTCCAGATCTGCACATCTCCCTCAAGGGAGAGGAGTGGCGACACTTGTCCTCACAGGGATGGATGGGCTTTCTGCAAGTGCCTGGGAGCCTTAACAATCTGGGGATTGGTCCTCAAAATAGTGTGATGAAGGTCTTGGGGTCTGCTGGTTCACTTATTTACTGTGCTTCTACCTGCTGAGGCAACTGCCTGAGGACGTTCTTCCTGTATTCATGCCAAGTAAATTGGTTTTGGTTTTAAGTAAATTTGGGAGGATTAGTATGAGTTCTGGAAGGCAGTTAACTCCTGGGCTTCCTTGCTGTTCTGCCTCAGCTACGTTGCTGGTGAAGCCAGCTGGAGACACAGCTTGTGGTTCTGGTTCCTCATCTGTCTCCACCACTGGCTTCCTATGCAGTTCTGGCCAAGTCACTTTGGTACATATCCTCCCAAATCTGTTCAGCAAACCCATCCCAGGGGGTTTTCACCAGTGGCTGGAGCATCTGGGTATTTTAAGAAGGGCAGAAGGTGCTTTGGAAGATTGTATTCAGGCTCTTTCCAGGTTTCTGAGCAGAGTGGCAGCAGATGATTGTAGGTATGTCATACCAGTTAATAAGGTGCTGGGGATATGGCATGGATCTTCAGTGTGGCACTGGACAGGAATTCAGTCTTGGCAAGGGAAGAGTTATCTCGGAAAGACGTGGTGAGAAAATTCTCGCTTGACTTCCCTTCCCCACCTGCCTTTAAGTTCCTGAGTCATGGAAATGAAAATCTCCTTGGCATACGCCCATGGTTTGGGCTAGAGGGTGTGGAAGAAGCTATGATTGGATTCTCAAAGCCTGTGGTTGTGATAAGAACGTACTGTACCGGAAGAAACAAATGTTAACCTTACTGGAGAGTAGAAGGTTTGTTATCTCTAGCTTTTATCCAACTGATACTTGAGCAAAACAGCAGCCTTGTGTCCTGCCATGGCCAGTCCATAATTTCCAGCTAATGTGGCGTTTGTTTTCTTGTGCTTTATTTGTAGGTTTGAAAGAAACTTTTGGACTGTGAATTGAGGCATTGGGTATGTAAATTTAAATTTTGTGCTTTTCCTCCTAACCTCCTTCCCCCTTTCCTTTACCATGTTGAATGAAATGTTTCGTTAGACCCAGCTGGAATTTGTTTTCAGGAGAGCAGCTGCTCTGTAGAAAATACAGTAAGCTCATGTGCCTTTGGGGAAGGAGGAGGAGGAGGAGTCAGTATTGTGGGAAGGGGTTGATCATGGAGGAATTTGACACCGAAGGTGCACATTCCAGCCCAAGCCTCAGGCACAGGGAGATGTGGGCCATCCTGGGTGCTGGTTGGGAGGATACCTCTGAGATGGGTCAACAGGTGTTGTGTTGGGGGAAGGCTTCATGTTCCTCGACTAACCCAAACCTTGCTCACTGGGAGAGACTGGGCTGTGGTGTGGGCAGCAGCCCAGCAGGTTAGATGAGTTATACTCCTCACCAATTAATTGGGAAACTGTGGACAGGTCTTCTCCAGAGAGGCCACCACTTGGGAGTAGGAAAGTATTTTCCTGGGTGAGGGCTGGTGTTCCACTGTGGGCTGGCTTTTCCAGATGTTCAAATCATTCGGATTCATTTGGGACCTTAAGGCTTGTTTTGATTCGTGTGGCTGCATTTACAGCCAGACATCACACAGGTGAGGGGGGGTGGCTCCTGAGGAAGACTGCAAGGCTAGGAGCTATGTTGGAAGCTTCATAGATATGAACCTGAGTGGGCGGAGTGGGCTGGGGTGGGGCTGCCATGGGTGAGGCAGGGAGAAAGAGGAGATGGTTGGCTAATCCTCAGGAGGGTCTGGTTGCTGGGTGGGATGAGATGTGCTAGTCGGCCGAGGAACCTCACTAGGCAGCCTGGCAGGAGCTCGGTGTGGTGCAGGACCATTTGCCTTGGGACCAAGGAGCTGGTGCTGCCCCTACCATGGGCAATTGGCCATCTGAGCATATCCCAGAGCAGCAGCTGTGTCTTCCCTGGGTTTAGGGTACTTTCTTGGCTGTTCCTCCATTCTCATCCTCCTCGTGCTTCTGTCTCATGCAGACTCAAGATGGCCTCACCAGCAGACAGCTGCATCCAGTTCACCCGCCACGCGAGCGACGTCCTCCTCAATCTCAACCGCCTTAGAAGCCGGGATATCCTAACTGATGTTGTCATCATTGTGAACCGGGAGCAGTTTAGAGCCCACAAAACAGTTCTGATGGCCTGCAGGTGAGAGCAGGGTCCTTCCCTGCCTCCCTCCTTGCTCCCTGAGCCTTTGGCCCCCGGAAGCACTGCCGCAGTCCTGCGGGGGCTTGTGGGGTTCACAGGGAAATGGAGGCAGAGAAGCAGAATTGAAAGGGGCTGCCAAGAAATTTGTACCTGTAATGGGATTAGAGCTGAGACCACTTCCCTCCAGTGTGCTGCCCATGTCTGCCCATACACAGCCCATGGAGACCAACAGGAGTGCAGCAGATGTGAGGCACATCCCTGAAGGCAAAGCACAAATGTGCTGTGGGGACAGGAGAGGAGAGAGAGGCCTGGATGCTCACTGGGGTGAGCAAGTCCTCTGTGACCGAGGTGTCCCCTGCCACTGCTATTTTTAGAGCTATTCCTCTCTGGCTCCCAGGCTGCTGTCTCACCCACCTTTGTTGATTTTGTTGGGTTTTTTTTTTTAAGCCTGATAGGGTCCGAAATCCCTTTCCAGCTCCTAGGATTGCTGGAATTGCTTCCTAGTGAATGCTAGTTAATATCCCACCATTGCCTAGCTGAATTACAGCAGATGCCTTCCAGGTTCTCTTGCTGACAAGTTATAAAGATTTGAAAAAGCCAAGCTTTGACTATTAAAATGTCTGAAAAAGGTTTTGCCAACATTTCTCTTTATTTTTCTGATCTGAGATTGAGTGTGGATGCCCCAAGAGGCTTCTGAAAGAAATGAGTCATAGTGGGAAGGTGATGGTGGTAAGAACAACAACAAAAAAAAAAAACAAAAAAGGAGGGGAATTTCTAAATGGAGGCAGTGGGGAGTTGTTGAGCAGGTGAGATCTAAAAGCAGGCTGTTCCAGTTAGGAAAAGTGCAGTGCAGAAGACGCTTACTAAGCTGAGAAACCAAGCTTGATAATAAGGGGGAAGCTCAGGGAATTCTGTAATTGCCTCCTCCTCCCTTCCCATTCACGAACCCCTCTGCACTCAGGGATTTCATACAAATTCTCCTTTTTTCATCTGAATTGTCATAACACTTGTCTTCTGTACTGTCTCCTCTCTGCAGTGGCCTCTTCTACAGCATCTTCACTGACCAGCTCAAGTGCAACTTGAATGTCATCAACCTGGACCCTGAAATTAACCCTGAGGGGTTTTGCATCCTCTTGGACTTCATGTACACCTCCCGCCTGAACTTGAGGGAGAACAATATCATGGCCGTGATGGCAACAGCACTGTACCTGCAGATGGAGCATGTGGTTGATACCTGCCGAAGGTTTGTCAAGTCTAGGTGAGTGCTGTTGGTGAACTTTGGAGAGAGTGTTTGGGTGGGCAGGGGGAGAGCTGACAAAATATCTGCAAATATACCCTTATGGGCTGAAAATGATTGTGTCTTCCTCCTGTTTTCCCTGATTGCAGTGAAGCAGAGATGGTGTCTGCTGTGAAGACCCCAAGGGAAGAGTTTTTGGCTGGGCGGATGCTGGGCCACCCAGAGGTGATGGCTTATCGGAGCAGAGATGTCTCAGAGAACGGCATGCCACTTCAGAACGGGTCCCTCTGCAGTGGGAGGGCCTTTGCACCTGGCTTGATCAATAGCTTGTCTGGATCCCCCATTTCCTACCATGGATACAGCCCTCTCCCTCTAAATAGCTTCCTAGTGGATGATGAGTTGCGGGAGATGAGGATGCCTCTCTCTGAACTCTCAAGGGCAGGTGCCTTCCCCAAGGAGAGGATCCTGCCGTGCGACAGCTCCAGGACAATCCCCACGGAGTACGTGAGAACCATCACCGACATCTCTGCCAACATGTGCCACGCTACCATCTATGCTCCAAAAGAAGGTGCTGCTGAAGAAGCCAGGAGTGACATGCACTACAGCGTGGCCTCTGGGCCCAAACCTGTCATCCCTTCCATACGGAACAATCCCTACTTCCCTTGCGACAAAGTGGCCAAAGAGGAGGAGCGGACCTCTTCAGAGGATGAGATCAGCCAGCACTTCGAGCCCACCAACACGCCCCTGGACCGCAAGGGACTCATCAGCCCCCAGAGCCCACAGAAGTCAGACTGTCAGCCCAACTCGCCAACCGAGTCCAGCAGCAGCAAGAATGCCCGTATTGGTCAGAACTCCAGCTCCCTCTTCACCAAGAGCCCCACAGACCCCAAAGCCTGCAACTGGAAGAAGTACAAGTTCATTGTCCTCAACTCTCTCAACCAGAACACCAAGCAAGACAGTGCTGACCAGAACGAGATGGGAACCCTCTCTCCTCGCACCTACGTGCCCATGCCCACTTGCCAGCAGTCCATGGAGCCAGAGCATCTCAATGTGCAATCCCCCACCAAGATAAGCGTCAATGGAGAAGACTCTACTATCCCACAAGCGAGCAGACTCAATAATATTGTTAACAGGTGAGAAGATTTCCACCCCCCATGCCCCTTCCCTCTGAGAAACAGGACTTCCTGCATTGCTGCTGAGGGTTTGGAAGTGTGTGAAATATCTGTAGCATTGGGCTGTGAAGTCCAGTCATGAGAAGATGGAAGCCCCTGCATTTGGTGGAGGGCTGCCAGTGACACTGTCTGACTGCCCACCATCCCCACTGTAGTGGTGCCAGCCTGGACTGGCAAAAGTGGGTTATGAATCCCTGTCTCACTTTGGCAGCTCTGGATGATTTCTGGAGCCTGGATTTGCCTAGCCTAGTTGCCACCAGACTCCCTGTGCCTCGAGGTTTTTGTTGTCTGTAAGCATTGGAGCGGCCAAAGTATCAGGGAACAATATGCTATCTTCTGGACCTGGATGTTCCTTGAGAAATTTGAGGTCATTTTGTGATGGGCACCTGAAGGTTTGAGGCTTAAGGACCTGTTGTTGATCAGGGCCATGCTGTGCATCTCACCACAAAGATGTCCCCATAAAACCTGTCTGTCTCTTGTGTCTGGAATAGTGCAAACAAGGGTCTGGTAGCTCGAGCACAGCAAGAGCCTTCTCATGGCTGTGTATGTTGCTGTCTTCCACAGGTCCCGGGATGGGTCCCCTCGGAGCAGCGAAGGGCAGTCCCCACTGTACATGCATTCATCGAAGTGCAGCTCCTGTGGCTGCCAGTCCCCACAACATACTGAGATGTGCCTTCATACCCCTGGCTCAAACTTTGGAGAAGAGATTGGAGAAACCCAGTCTGAATACTCTGACTCCAGCTGCGGTGAGTCTTGCATCCCTGGTCTTCTTTTTCAACCAGCATTTGGTGGGCTGTGTAATTCAGGGACCCACCACCCAGTGCCCTGTGATGAAACACACAGTCAAGACCTGTCCCTGGTGCTGCTGCATCCCACAGTGCTTTCCAGCCTCCTCTTAACTGCCTGACCAGCTGTATGCGTGCATGTGAGGGACACATGCACATGGGAATTGCTTCCTTCCTCCCCTTCCCCAGCACCATCCAGATACCTTGTGCAAGGTGTTAGTCACCTGCTGCAAACCTGGCAGGTAAGGACAGGAAACAAGTGCACCCCACCCCACCAGAACCACAGGAGAACAAGCCTGACAGATGTAATGACCGTAATGGGGATTGGGCAAGCTGACATGTCTCATGCATCTGTCATGGTATCTTTATTATCAGGGAGCCCAGTGTGCACATCTGGGCAAATGCAGATAATGAGGTTTGCAATCTTGTTGCAAAACCCCACAAGCCTGAAGACAGGTATCTATGCACTCATCTGCCTCTAGCTCAGTGAGGGGGAATGCAGCATTGCCACCAGTAGTGTGGGCAGAGATCCGGGGGGGGAACCTCACTCTGGTGACATTCAAAGCTACACACAGCACTTAAGAGTTGGGTACCCTCCAACTGGAGGAACCTGCCTTGTGATTTGGGTGATGACTGTCTTCCCAAGCTCAAGGCAGACCTTGATGCATGTAGAGGTTTAAGACTTCTAAAGTTACTAGAGTTGCTCTAGAGCTAAATATCCTTTGGAGGATGCCTGATAACTTGAGTGCTTTTGTGGACCTCTCTGAAAGATGTCCAGGTGACATGCTGGCTTCCTGGAAGCAGCCTGTGTGGCATTAAAGGAGAGAGCTTGTGATGGCTTTGCTCTCTCAAACCGTGCATGGTGTTGCTGTGTGCACAAGAAGGTCAGGAGGAAACAGCTTGCACCGCTGACTGTAAATGTCTGTACCTGGCTGCTTGTTCCAACACTTCCTCTGGCTGTCCCTCCCCTCCTTCCCAAATCCATCCCATGGCCTGTCAAGAAGGTGGCCCATACACTGCCCATCTGATTGTTTTCCTCTCTGCCCTCCCAGAGAACGGAGCCTTCTTCTGCAACGAGTGCGACTGCCGGTTCTCCGAGGAGGCCTCTCTGAAGAGACACTCTCTGCAAGTGCACAGTGACAAGCCCTACAAGTGTGACCGCTGCCAGGCCTCCTTTCGCTACAAGGGGAACCTCGCCAGCCACAAAACTGTCCACACAGGTACAGGGTTGGCTGTGGGGACAGCTTTGGGGAGGCTGTGAGTTGGTGAGCATGGGGGTTTGTGCCAGGTGCAGCATCCTCTACGCTGTGACACAAGCTGTCCCTGATGGGAAGCACAAGGTGCTTTTCTTGGCACTGCCAGGGAGCCCTTGGACAGAGCACCAAACCTGGGGATGGGGGCAATACCTGCCTTGCAGCAGGGGTGGAACTCAAGCTCCTTTGCTGTAAAGCACTGGGCAGCACTGTTTCTAAAGGTGTCTTGCAAAATGCATAGCTGGGAGCAAATGCATGGCCTTCAGGAAACTTTGTGGTAGACTTAAGCAAAAAAAAAAAATTAAAAATAATCAAAAGAACTTTTAGGGAGAAGTCTGAGATTTATTTTTACATCCCAGAAATCCAGGTCACATCTAGCTTGGCATAAACTGTGCTGATGGGAAAATCCGTGAATGGATGGACTCTGTGAATCAGCACAATGAAAGCTGAGAAAGGAAGAGGATATTAAGGGTTTAGTCATTTGCTGACAAACCTAGGGCTTATTTTATTTCACACTTTTAATGCTTAACATGTCAACAGCCAGTGCACGAGCTGGGGAAGGGAAGTCTGGGCTGACAACTCAGTGCTGCTGCACTGAATTAGACCTAAATTCCTGCAGTCTCAGCTGAGCTCCAGAAGGGCTGTGCGGGGTGATGAGACAACACAAGTGCCAGGGCAAGGTTCAGGGGTGCTTACTGACAGCTGTAGGGAGATGTAGGTGCCAGCTGCTGTCATGGGGTCAGGAGGAACAATGCTGTTAATCCTTGCTGGCAGAGCTGTCTGATTTATGCTCTTGCCCTGAAGGCTGCAGCTCCCAACCCAAAAAAGAAAAGGTACCTCCTGAGCTCGCTGTCCTCTGGAGACACCCCAGGCTGTCCTGACCCCTGCTGCTTGTCCACGGCCATCTCCAAAAGGGACAGGAGTCAGGGCCAGTGCTTCATGCCATGGGGTCTGGCACCTGAAGGGACATAGCTCTGGGGAGCACCATGGATTGTGGCTGCTGAGCACACCTGTACCTAATCCCTCACCCTTTCTTTCGGGCTCTGCAGGAGAAAAGCCGTACCGCTGCAATATCTGCGGGGCACAGTTCAACCGACCAGCCAACCTGAAAACCCACACACGCATCCACTCTGGAGAGAAACCCTACAAGTGTGAGACGTGTGGGGCCAGGTTTGTCCAGGTGCGTGAAACCTCTGGGACCTGCAGTGCCTGGGGATGTGGGATGTGGTTGGATCTTCTGCCCGAGACCGGTGATGCCTCATGGCAGGGAGGAGCTGATGATGGCCCAGCTCGCTACCTTGGGCAGCTCTTCCCATGGTGTTGTGGGGTAGATATGGACCCTAAGGTCCATGGGGGGCAATTTGGCTTAGTAACAAGCCTGACTGTTGTAGCTACTCTGCTCCATTTGGTCTTAAGGATTGGAGAGGCCAGACCTCAGACATGTGTGGCCCTGACTCCTAGCTAGAACCCAATAGACCTGAGAAAAAGATGGCTGGGGAGAACCCAATTCCCATGAGGATGCCTGTGCTCCCAGTGGGATGCCTTCATCCCTGGGGCTGTCCTGACCAGAGCTGCTCTCTGCAGGTGGCCCACCTCCGTGCTCACGTGCTCATCCACACTGGGGAGAAGCCATACCCCTGTGAGATCTGCGGCACACGCTTCCGGCACCTGCAGACCCTCAAAAGTCACCTTCGAATCCACACAGGAGAGAAACCGTATCATGTGAGTGCTTTTTTGGGGAGGGAAATCTCAGCTTGGGCTGGGGGAGGATGCTGCCAAACTGAGGGGCTGGGTAGACATGATGGTATTCACATGAGCTGGGTGCAGCATCCTAATGCCCTTTGCCAGCCTCATGAGGCCCTGCACCAAGGTCACACCCCTGCTCCTCGTGCCCCATCTGCCTCCCAGGCATTAGCTGATGCTGATGTGGTATTTTGTCAGGAGTGGTTGTGTTGGAAACACTGACACGCAGGCCAGGCTGGGTGCATCTTAGTTGCTTGTTCCTTCCACCCCATCTGGAAGGTCACACTTGTTCAAATAGCTATGGCTTAAATTACAGCTGCCTGTGGTGTGCAGGGATGGGGGAAAGGAGCAGACAGCCTGGCCTGAGCTCCCCTCTGTTGGTGATACTCACACCCAGAGAGCAGCCTGCCCTGCCTTGCTTGCAGCTCTGGGGCTTTCCTGGCTTTCTCCATCTGCTAGAGGGGGAATCAAAGCAGGGGCTGTCATCCAGACGTCCCTCTGGAGCTATCCAGCTTGACAGAGGTCAAAAGCAGCTCTAGAAATGGCCCTGTAGCTGGTTTGATCACGTAGATAGGGAGCTTGGCGCTATGTCCATGACAGCCAGGGTCATCTCCTAAGGGCCTTTGGCCTCTGTGTGTCCCATAAACCAGTATATGCTGCTGAAAGCCCGGGGTGGGGGGTACCCCCAAGTGCTGCTCTTCCCACCACGTTCCCACTTTTCCCCTCGTGCCCCTGTTCAGTGGGTGCAGCGTCCTGGGGGTGGCCGGTGGAGTGCAGGCATTTGGTCCCCTGCCATTCACACCCTCTCTGCCTGTTCCTCTGGCCCCGCAGTGTGAGAAGTGCAACCTGCATTTCCGCCACAAAAGCCAGCTGCGGCTGCACCTGCGGCAGAAGCACGGGGCCATCACCAACACCAAGGTGCAGTACCGCATCTCGGCCAGCGAGGTGCCTCCCGAGCTGCCCAAGGCCTGCTGAAGGCACAGGATTTCCCAGGAGGAGGTCATCTCAGAGGGGCATCAGGGGGAAGAAGCTGTCCAAAGGATACTTGCAACACTTTAAAAGGAGGGAAAAAAAAAAAAAAAGGAAAAAACATAATTCATCACATGATGGAGTGCCTCTAAACCCATAGTACAGATAGGTGGAGAAACATTAGAAATTAAAAAAAAAAAAAAAAGAAACATACACGGGTTTTATTTTTCCCAGTTATGTGAAACAAAAAGAAAAAATAAAATTATTCAGATCTTACTGTATATAAAACATAAAAAAAATAAAAATAGTCATTTTAAATGTCTGTGCAGTGGAGTGTTGATAAACTCTGGAGTCTAACCTTCACAGCCTTTGCCGTTTGAAGATGAGGAATGTAATGTTGATTTATGGGAACAGATTTTTTTCTTTTGTATGCAAAATGTGTGTTCTTTTAAAGAGAAAGTATGCTATTAAAGAGAGGGCTTTAACTTTTTTAACCAAAGGTGAAGGAATCTATGGCAGAGTTGTAAATATATATAGATATAAATATATAAATATATATATAAAATAAATATATATAGACCTTTAAAAAAGCTATATTAAAAATATATAAAATGCATTAAAGGCTCAGTTGGACTCTGCAGGCAGAAGCCACTCTGAGAATCTTTATTATGATAGAGCACTTAAGGAGATATTTTAAAGTATTGCATCTGTACAAGTAAGAAAATATTTTGTCTAAATGCATCAGTGTATTTGTATTTTTTTGCAAGTGAAGGTTTACAATTTACAAAAAAGTGTGTATTAAAACAACAAAGCTGCAGAAGGAATTTAAAATAATAATAAAGTGTAATTTTTTTGTTCTAGTTCTCAGTCTGTATATATGTAAAATGTGTTTTCGCACGGTGCCTTTCTTTTCAATGGAAGTTTTCAGTGTATGGACTATATTGAGCTCAGTTTCTACAAGGTACAGCCTGATGTTGCAAAAGGAGTTTTGGTGGAACTCTTTAGTGCGGGAATGTTTTATTTTTTTGGTTTTGGATTTTTTTTTTTTTGTCTTATTTTACATGCTTGTGTTATAAACAATCTCGGGAGACAGGGTTTGGGCTGTGTCTAAACTGCATTAATGCGTTCTGTAAAATATAGCTGTACAAATAAAAGAATAAAATGACGAAAAGTGACGTATGATGGAGTGAGAGGTCTGTTCTTGCCTGTCCTTCTCCTTCAGCACCTTGAAGATTGGCTGGTGGCCTGGGCAGGGGCTGAGCATCCCAAGCTCGGGGCTTGATGTGGCTCTGGCCCTGTGTTGAAGGCAGGGGTCTCTTCCAGCATCGATTGAGGATGGGGCAAGACTCAAGCTTGCTGCTCTGGATGCTGGTGGGGACTGTGCCACCTCGTTGGTACTTTTTGCACTGGCACTGAGTAGCCAGCAGGAACAGGGCAGAGCCTGGGAGAGACCTCTGCTGCCCAGCCCAGATGTCTGAGTAGTTATTTATATTTCCTGGAATCCAGTACCCTTGCCAGAACTGCTCGGGAAGATGTCTGCCTGCTGCTCCTCTCTCTCCCAGTGCCTGGGATGGTGGGGGCCTGCTCTTTTGCCTGCCCTGTGAGGTGGTTCAGTGGAGCAGGGTCTGTAACCCCTGCCAGGACCTTGGTGACTCCCAGCTTCCAGCCATTGCACGCTGGCTTTGGGCCAGAGCTGAGACAGCCCAGCCTGAGGGAGTCCCTGAGCCCAACCCTGCTAGGGAGAGGAGCCACTTTGTTCCATGTGAGTGGCTGTGCAGAGCTGGGAGAAGCCCCAGAGTGGCCAGGCCCTGTGCTCGGTGCAGGCAGCCCAGCAGCTCTTCCTGCTCCGGGGTCGCTGCTTTCAGAAAACCAAAGAGCCTCTTGCAGAAAGTTTCTCTGAATTGCACAGGCAGGACTGGCTGGAACCAGCGCTGGTGTGGAGTCTGGCCACAGCTCAGCATGTCCCGGGGTGGGGTCAGAGTTTCATTTTGAGTTTAGTTAATTCATGGATAATTTTGGTTCAGGGCTTCCAGTTTGATTCACAGTGGGGGCACTTGGAAGCACCAGCAGGAAGGGGAGGGCCTGGCTCTTTGTAGGGGCAGGAGGGGCTGCACTAAGGAGGAACTGGAGATGAAGAAGAGGATGTGGTTTTCAACACACCAGGGGACAGAGGTGGATCTGAGACAACCAGAGCAGCCTTCCATGGGAGGAAAATGCTGAGAAGATGGGGAGCCAAATTTGCAGCTTTGCAGGATCCCCCTTGCTCTGACTCAGCCTTCTGGTGGTCGCAGCAGGCTGAGATGACTTGCTGACATTATCTGAACGTGTTTAAGGACCAGGAGCTATGAAGATGCTTTTGGGCCCCATGGGTGGGATCATGATGACCGAAAACAGCAATACAATTGTTAGAGGAGTTTCTCCTAAAGACCTGCCTTGCTTAACACAGCCTGCAGCTCTGGTCAGCCTGCTTACCTGGACAGAGTGGCTGGTTGTCATCTTTATGAGCTTGCTGCTTTTGGGTCTGCTGTTCTTCAGTATCATGAGATCTTTGAGCTCTGCAGCTCCCAGCACCCAGAAGACACTGACCTGTTGGAATGAGTCCAGAGGAGAGCCACTAAGCTGATCACAGGGCTGGCACACATCTCATATGAAGACAGGCTGAGTTGGGGCTGTTCAGCCTGGAAAAGAGAAGGTTCCAGTGAGACCTTAGAGCACCTTACAGTACCTAAAGGGAGCCCACAGTATAGCTGGAGAGGGACTTTTCACTAGGACATGTAGTGCCCGGAGAAGCACTGGATACCCAGTCCTTGGAGCTGTCCAAGGCCAGGCTGGATGAGGCGTTGAGTGACTGTAATCAGTGAAAGGTGTCTGCCCGTGGCAGGGGGCTGTAACAAGGTGATCTTTAACATCCTGTGCGACCCAAACCATTCTATGATTTCATGACCCCCAGCTCCTCTAGCTTGTTTCTCAGCAGACCAGATCTGCTGGCACATGAGGAACCCCCAGAAAAAGGCAAGGGCTGAGCGATGAGCTGGAGCCAGCCTGTCCCTCCTGCTGTTTGACTTGGCCGGGCAGGACAGCTGCCTGGCAGCCTGCAGCAAGCGCCTGCCTGCTGTGGGGCTGGCATTTCATGGAGTGAGGTCTTTCCAAGCATCCTTCCGGGCAGGAGCCTATTTTTCACCACAAAGACTGAGCCCCGCATGGCCCTTAACAGCTTATTCATGTTAGACATAGGGTGGTGGAAAAATGACCACAAAATGGGCCTGAGCACTGTCAATAGCAAAAACTTGTTTCCCACCTTGCTCCCTTGCTTGCTTCCCCTCTCTACCTTACCCTGGCAGGTTTTTAATGTTTAGTAAAGTGGCTGTCCTCACAACGGGGTTTTTCCACACATACTGCGCTCATCTGACTCTCCCCTCTCTGTCAGGAGCTGCTTGCCTTTGAGCTCATCACTTCTCTGGTTACTGCAGTTGTCACTTTGGAAGTGGCTGGGCTGGGCTGACAGCCCCACTTGCCCCAGACAAGCAGCTGTGTAGCCACGACCTCTATTTCCCATTGACTTACTCAGCTGCATTTGCAAAATAAAGACACGGGGTGTGTTTTCCCGGAGCATGGTTTCCTCCGCCTGACGGATTTGGGTTTTTTTTAAACAGTGATGTCATGGCTTTTCCAGGCAGTTCAGCTGAAGTGATAGCAATTCACAGTCAAAGACCTGCAGGCATCTGGCACGGATGCCGTTTGGAGAGGCGAGGGAGCCGTCACACACAGAGCTGCCCTGCACCTGGTTTGTGCCTACTTTATACCCACCAACACCGAACTGCTCAGCCCTGCCCGCGTCGGTACCGCTGGGTTGTTTGTCCTTGGAAAACCCAGCTCCAGGGACAGGGTCCTGCTGGCGCTCAGAGGGAGGGTCACACCAAACCTATATAATGGCTGGTTGTGAGGAAGGCCCAGCATGGAAATTGGGATCCAGACTGCAGGGGAATGAGCAGGGCTCTGGGAAGGGATGTTTTATTTCTTTGGCAGCTTTGGCCGCCGGGGCCGGGGCTGCGGCCAGGCCAGGGCGCTCCGCTGCATTCTGCCGAGGCTCCACAAGAGGGCAGTGGAAGACGGGGTTTGAGCACGAAGTTCAGGAATTAAGGAATGGTTCGGGTGGGAAGGGACCTTAAGGCTCCTCCATTTCCAACCGTGGACAGGGACACCTTCCATTAGATCAAGGCCTCATTCAGCCTGGCCTTCCAGGGATGGAGCATCCACAGCTTCTCTGGGTCAGCTATTTCAGTGTCTCATCACCCTCACAATAGAGAATCCTTATATCTAATCTGAATTTCACTTTAAAGCCATTCCCCTTTGTCCAATCACCACACATCCTTGTAAAAAAGTCCCTCTCCAACTTTCTATAATCCCACTTGGCTACTGGAAGGTGCTATTAGTTGTCCCTGGAACCTTTCCCAGGCTGAACAGAACTGGTGTTTATAGAGGAGAGTTCAACATGGAGAGAAGCAGAGTCCTGTATTATTTCATTATTTTGTGTGCTCACCCATCGGTACCCATCACCTCTTACCTTATGCTGGTCCTTGCAGCACAGGCCAGCATCCATCTGTACAGTCCCAAACACAGCCCCATCCCTGACTCTTGGCAGCCACTGCATTAGTACAGGTAAATACCTTGGTATTTAAATCTAATATTATAGCCTGGTACATATCTCTTAGCTCAGCCTGTTCAACTTTTCTTCCACACGTGTCTGTACTGATCCTTTCCCTTTCCCTTTTCCCTTTTCCCTTTTCCCTTTCCCTTTCCCTTTCCCTTTCCCTTTCCCTTTCCCTTTCCGCCTTCCCCTTTTCCCTTTTCCCTTTTCCCTTTTCCCTTTTCCCTTTTCCCTTTCCCTTTCCCTTTCCCTTTCCCTTTCCCTTTCCCTTTCCCTTTCCCTTTCTGCCTTCCCCTTTCCCCTTTTCCCTTTTCCTTTTTCCCCTTTCCCTTTTCCCTTTTCCCTTTTCCCTTTTCCCTTTTCCCTTTTCCCTTTTCCTTTTTCCCTTCAAGACAGCTGCCATCAGCCCTACAGATGCCATGGCAGTATTCTAGGTGGCTGAGACTGGGAATTAATCAGAGATAGCAGCATCAGAAACCCTGAACACAGCCCAAGCTCTTAGAGACATTTCAGAAACTAGGATCGCTCCTCCGTGAACCTCCACAGTCTGACTCCCCTCCTTCTTTGCCTATTGGAGCAGAAATCCCAGAGGCTTGTAATTAATGGAGAGTCAAACTCTTTTGGATCTGTGCCCAAGTTTTACCATAAAACCAGAAACCTCTCAGGGCTGTTGCAAGTCCATGTACAATCCCAACATCACTGCTCTCTGCACCACCCCTCCCAGGGATACATGTGCCATTCAGAGGGATTCTCTCTCCCTTATTGAGATCTTGTTTTTCATTATCACTCAGGCATGACCGACTACCCTTCCTCCACTCATCTGTGTCTCCCAGGGCAGCATCACCCCTAAACAAGCAGGAACCTTCTCTGTTAGGTTTTCAGCAAGCTCCTAGAGCCGTGGGGCTGTAGCAGCTTCCTTGCTGTAGCAGCACCGGCTGCATGTCCAGAGCAGAATGGGGAACACCATCACCCTGGCTCCCAGGTCACAGCTCAGCCCTATCAGCCTGAGTGCTAGAGTATAAAGAAAATGGGTTTTTCCTGCTGATCCGTGGCAAAACGGTCCTGCTCGTGAAAGCAGAGCTGAGAGAGTGTGGAGAGCGTTTTGTAGGGGGACAGCGAGGGAGAGAAGGTGCGATGGGAGCCGGGTGGCGGCCGCGGTGACAGCAGAGGGCACACTGAGCACACAGCCTGTGCACACAGACCCGGGCACTGCTGGACTGCTCCGGATCTGTGGAGCAAGCTGGAAGCGTGGGGGTAAGGAAGCAGTCACAGGAATTCAATGCAATTCAATCGTCTGCAAAGCCACATGCCCTGCAGCGCTGCGGCAGAAAGAAAGGAACAGAATTGCCTTTGCCACAGCCGAGCGGATGATGGATTTATCTGGCTGGAGAATGAGCGTAAAAAAATTCAGAGTACACTGAGCCCAAAGAGGAGCTGGTGGAGGGGGGACTGGTAAATCAATCTGCAACTTACTTGCCACTCCGTGCCTGCACCAGAGTCATAAGGACGTCTGGGGGTTTGCCCTTACCCCTTCCACAGGAGTCCTCCTTAGGAGACAGTCCAGAGTTGTAAGGAGCAAATGGAGTTTCCGTCCTCCACTCCCTCATCGCTGGTTCCTTCAGGTCAGCACAGAGCAGTTTTCTGAACCAAAGCACATGGTATTTTTCCTTTAGCTTTTCCCTGAAATGGAACATAAAAACTTTTCAGATGGAGAACATCAGAGTGATTCTCCCAAACACTACCTGAGAACTTCGGTCCATTCAATATTGTATCTGTCAACAAGGCTCAGACCGGGTGGGAGTTCAGTTTCTCTCCTTTAAACAGGCTGAGATGTCTCTAGGAGAACATTCCCACCAAAGCCTTGTCTCTGGTCCTCCCTCACCAGCCTCACAACCTCAGCTGAATCCCAATAGAGTAAAAACGACCCAGGTTGATGTCAGAGTCAAGGCTGCTCAGATTCAGGAGCCAAATCATCTCCTGATGGGACGCAGGACCAGACAGCAGAAAACACCACACTCTTCCTTTCCTCATGTGATCTTCTGAAATTCAGTGGGACAAATCCAGGACATTTCCCTGCAACGATAGCTTCCCTGCTGCTAGGGGACACTGGTGTAATTCCTCCAGCCTCCCCCAGGCAGAGGGAGTAACAGAGGGACAGCCACCCAGCTTCAGTGCAGCACAGAGAGGTGAAGTCAGAGACAACCTGGTCTCCCAAGCCTTGTCCCCATGTAGGTCTGTGCTCACCTGGAACTAGACTGTAGGGAGCACAACAACTCCAGCAATGTTTATCCTAACCCAAAGCCCCATTGAGCATTATTGCTCTTCTGCAGGCTGCCCTGTGCTGCCAGATGGCCAGGGAAGGTTGGCAGGGCAGGGTTGGGGTGGATAGATGCAAAAATGAAAAACAAAGTGTGGGTGGAGACAGGGGCTGGGAAGGAATGGCTCTGAGCTGGAAATCTGTAATAGGGCTGGGCTCGTGCACACAGAGGTGCTGGGGGTAGCTGGGGAAGAAGAGGGTGCTGAGCAGCCTGGGTTTGGGCAGGACATCAAGAATGGCCTCTCAAAACCCCTTACAGATTCAAATCTGATACATTGCCCCATTTTATGGCAGTGTGACCATATCAAATTCCTAAAATCAGCTCTGCCAGCCTGCCTGGAATCCATCCATCTGTGACTGGGCTATGCAACCCTGCAAAATCCCATTAAATGTGTCTAAGTCCTGCTGGCCCCACACAAAGTTGTCAGGAAACAGGAAAAATGGGGAGCTCATCAAGGAGGTTGTTCCTGCACTGTGGCAACTCCTACAGCTCTCAGGTCCATGTTGGTGTCCAGGTGGGTCCTAAGGGTGATGAAATGTAGCACAGCTTTCCATCCTGTGCAGCAGTCCAAGGCTGCACTCCAGCCCATTGCCATGCCCTGGGAAATACAGATGCTGATCTAATCCCTGTGGCACATCAGGGCAGATCCATAGCTGTGGCTCCCTAAGGAGCTGGCAGCTCAAGAGTGGTGAGGGTTCCCAGTGTCCCCATCCCCTTGGGGTGACAAATTGAATGACAAAAGGGGTGCCAGCCTGGACAGTTGCCTGTTGTGTGCAGTGGACATTAGGTAACAGCTGCCAGTGGCCACAGGGTAACTGAAATAACCCAGTGCTGCCTCCCTTTTCCATCTCTGCTCCTCTCCAGTGTGGAACCCAAGCAGACTGCACTGCCCTGGGCTGTGGGAGCTGGGATGAGCTGGTGGGGAGTTGGAGCCTTTTGCAAAGCTGGCCCAGGCTTGCACTGCAGTGTGGCACAGCTGTGCTAAGGAGGAGAGGCTGGGGGCTACAAAACGAATCTGTTACCAGTGCAGGAGAGCCCAGCTTGCTGTTACTGGCACATCTGGGAAAAGTAGGGAAATTACTATTGCTGAGAAAAACCTTTTCTAGGAAACCTCTGTTGAAGGCAGGCAAGAGGGCCAGGATAGGTTTGATGCCCTGGCATCTGCTGCCTTGGCCATTTGCCCTGCCCAGGACTGGCTCTGCTCCTTTGCCTGCAGGAGGAAAGAGATGCTGGTCCAGCTGCTAACGCAGGGGCTTGGTGGAGAGTAAAGCTCTGACAGTCATGGCCCTTGGGGACAATCTGATATCTTGGGTCCAATCACTCCCCTTGGCCTTGGCACAAGGCTGTGTCCTGTGCCCAAAGCAAGGAAATGTGTCTGAATCAGAGCAGGTACTGATTCTTGTCTGCCAGTTTCCCCAGAGCAAGACCAGTGCTAGAAGACAGAGAGGATCCCAGGAGCACAGAGCTTGCCCTTGCTCAGGTCAGACAGATGGGGAAAAGCTGGCTGTAAATGCAGCACAAGTAAACCCAGCCCTCAGGGTCTCCTGGACTACAAACGAGGGCTTCTCTTGTGGTTGTCATTAATTTTGCTCCACGATTTGGGAAGGATGCAGACGATGAAGGCACAAAGGAAGAGGGAGGCACCATCCAGGGAGGGCTTTCACAGTTCAGCCCAAAGTTCTACCTGGTCTGGAGCCAGCAACCAGCACCAGTTCATCGTGTTGGGTTGTGAAGCAGAGCAGGAACCCTTTGTTTCATGCTTCATACTCCCAGGTCAGCCTCAGCAAACCCAGCCAGCAGCACCAGGGTTGAATGTGGGGCAGGGAATGCACATTAATTCAACATGAAACAAAATGTGATTTAGAAGGTTTCTGGAGACCTTTGTGCAGTACTTGAATTCCTGTCCCCACAAATCTTTGACGTTCCTCAGCTGAAAATTGAGATGGGTCAGAGCCTGATACCCCTTTTTGGGGTGAGAGCAGAACCTCTTTCCTGTACATCCTGCTCTGCTCCTGCCAGCTGGGAGAGAGCTGAGGAGGATGGTCCTGCAGGGGGTTTGAAGCAGCTTTTCCCGGTTGGAGCAGCAGCCAGCTCACAGAGGCTGGAGGACTGGCCATCCCAGCGGGACAGGTGCATCCCCCACGGGACCAGCAGGTCCGGTGACCCTGAGATGGAGAGAGGGATCCCCAGGGACCAGCACGCCCCGACCCAGGCACTGATTTGTCATCGCTGCCGGAGCTGCAGAGCCGTGGCAGAGCCGGGGCACTCTCCGGGGAGGCTCCCGCTGTCCCCGGAGCTGCCCAGGGGACAGAGTCTGGGCAAGGACCCACAGGGGCCGGGGAGGCAGAAGGGACCCCCGGGGGCGCCTCAACACCCCCCATCCCCTGCGGGAGCCGGGAGCAATTGCCCTTGAGGGGACTCTCTGCAGCTCCCCGGGCTCTGCAGCCATTTCTTGCCCGACGGGGGCGGGACCCCGCGCTGGGGCGAGGGGCTTTGGCAGCGGCACTGCCGGGGGGCTTCACCCTCCGGCCCGGGGTCAGAGCCGCGGGCGGGCGGTGCACGGCCGGGACCGCCGGTGGGCTTGTGGCCGGGCGGAGGGAGCGGACAGGCACAGCCGGGAGCTCTGGAAGGGCGGTGATTTGGGGACAAAACGCGCCGGGGGCGGCTGGAGGGGGGGAGCTCGGGGGGGCCCGTGGACGCTTGGCCGGCCCCGGGCAGAGCGGAGCATCCCCGGTCCCGCTCCCCCCTCCCCGTCCCAGAGACCCACCCCCGGCGGCGTGGGGCGAGGGGGGCGCCCCCGCCTTGACGTCAGGAGAAGGGTTTATAAAGGCGGCGGGCGGCGAGGAGATCCCCAACGCCGGAGCCGAGCCGCAGCGGAGCCGCCAGCGCCTGCCGCCGCCGCCTCCCGCGCCCGACCCGCCGGCGAGATGCTGTCGTGCCGCCTCCAGTGCGCCCTGGCCCTGCTCTCCATCGCCCTGGCCCTCGGCACCGTCTCGGCCGCCCCCTCGGACCCGCGGCTCCGGCAGTTCCTGCAGAAGTCCCTGGCTGCCGCCGCCGGGAAGCAGGTGAGTGAGAGCCCCGCGACGGGGCGGGCACCCGGCTACGCCTCGGGCACCCCGCCGGGCACCCCGACGGCCGCGCTGCAGCCCCCGCTTCTCCAGACACCCTCCTGATTCCCCGCTGCAGAATTTACGCTCCACATCAGAGCCCCGGGCACCCCTGCTGCAGACCCCTCCAGTTCCTCGCCAGACTTCCCCAATGTCCCCGTTTCAGACGCCCGGCTCCTTGCTGCAGACTCCCCTTCCCTGACAGATGCCCTGGTGCCCCGCCGGGGCTGAGCCAGCCACAGGCTGGGCAGCTGGAGCTGGGAGGTGAGACAGCCCAGCTGGTGCTGGTGGGGAGTGAGGAGCAGGCACTGCTGGGGCAGAGGACAGAGCCCCTAGTGCAGCTCCCACGGGTTTCTCCGGGTCACTGAAAAAGAAGGCAGCTTCCCCAGTGCGCAGAAGGATGTTCTTATCCATGCCGGGGGACAGATGAGGCTTGGAGGGATAAGAAGAAAAATAAGTCCCAGTGAGATGATGTCCCAATTCAACCTCCCCTGCCAGCTTCCCCAAAGACCATTCCCGTGTCGCTTTAGCAGCTGTCTTGTGGCATCCTTGCTGAGCAAGGCACTGCGTGCTGGAGCAGTGGGGAGAGGAGATAAAGATGAGTTAATTGCCTGTCACAGCCAGGACAGCGATCTCTTCCCCACACCAGACAGATGCCATAGACACAACTGCTGCGTAGCAGCTGCCAGGCTGGGCTCTTTGGGAAGCCAGGGCTCCTGTTCTCCTCCTGCATCCTCAAAGTCTCTAATCTGAGCACAAAGGTGTCTTAGAGGAACACAGCGGTGAGCTCTCCAGAAGCCCAGGAGTAATTGTGGTCTCTCTATCTTTCCCTTTCTCTCTCTTGTCCCCCAAGGAACTGGCCAAGTACTTTTTGGCAGAACTGCTTTCAGAGCCAAGTCAGACAGAAAATGAAGCCCTGGAGTCTGAGGACTTGTCCCGAGGGGCTGAGCAGGATGAAGTGAGACTGGAGCTGGAGCGCTCGGCTAACTCAAACCCCGCTCTGGCACCCCGGGAACGCAAAGCGGGCTGCAAGAACTTCTTCTGGAAAACTTTCACATCCTGTTAGCTTTTGAAACCCACCTCTCCTCCCCATCCATCCCTGCCCTGCCCTGAGCAGAACCTTCACCACACGAGGCGAAGACTGTAAATACACAATCCACAGTTATGGTGAAATTAAACAAACAAGGAAAATTTGAGTTTGATTTCCACTTGTTTTAATAAAATTTTCTGTTCCAATTGTACATGATTTGCTTGAGTTGTGATTTCTGACTAGTTCTTTAATGACATGCACTCTGCAACTCTTTCAAATGTACTATTTTTAATTCTCTGTTGCAATAAAGTTTATGTTTCAAACAGTGATGCTGAGGCTCAGTGGTCAATGAGAAAACTTAAGCTAGCTCTCAGGCTGCTCATCTTTGAAACGCCTCCTGACTCAGGGCAGCAACAGCAAACACTGTCCACATCCACACAAAGTATATCATAATGTGATATTTTTTCTATGGTCTTACTAAAGAACCAGAGCCACAGTGGTATTTTAGATAACAAATCCCTGTAACTGTGGCTGAATCAAATCCACAGTGCTGGCACTTCCAGTCAGTCTAGATGATTTACACCCATCACCAGAGGCATCACTAAAAATCTCAGCTGTGTATTTCAAGTGATGGGAATGATAATGGTTCATGGTGCAAGTTTACACCACATACCTCATTCCCTCCTCAGCCACAAACACTAAAAGGTGTTCTTACCTGGCATATTTTACTCCTTGCAGCATTCCCAACAAACACTGCTTCTGGGATTCCTTCAGAAAGTTTTCCTTTGTTCTGCTGTGCAGGGGGAGGTATCACATCCCTGTAAAGCTGAGATGTTAAACCCGTGACAGCAGCCCCTCTCCGTTTAATAAAATGGTCACAGCAGTTTTTCTACCCACCTCATCATCATGAAAGGCAATACTGAAAGGTTCAGCAGGGTAGGAGAGAGCACTGTGAAAAAAACATTCTTCTCTCAAGGGAAGAGAAATTCTTTGTGCTTTTGCAGAGTCTTGGCTTTCTGGCCGTGCTGGTTTGTGCCATACACTCACAGGTACATTGGAGCTGTAGAGCAAACATCCCGCACAAGGGACAGGTGCCAGTTTGATGAGAAATTGATCGTTCAGGATTAAAGGTAACAAATGTTTTGTAGCCATCATATGTGAAGAAGGGTGAAAAACAGGGGATCTTAGAGGTGTCCATGGGTGGAGGGCTGAGCAGGAGTCCAGTGGAAGTGAATTCCCCATCTGAAGGCTTGTTAAGTTGCCTCTGGTCTGTGTTGAGCATAGCTCTCTGTGGGGCATCATTGTTGATGGTTCATGGACCATTGCTTTTATTCTTGGTCTGTGCCTCCTTTCACTGTGGGCAGGGGGTTGTTAGATTTGAGCTGGGGGGACGGTGAATCCCTTGTCATCGGGAACTATGGCAGTGCCAGTGTGAAATCCCAGCCCTGACAAAGTCATTCCCCTCAGGGCTTGCTGGAAACTGGCAAAGACAGCAGGGACACGCACGGCGGGGAGCTGCTGGTATCAGCCTCTCTGAGGGGGCCAGAGGCAGGACTGGATGCTGCCCTCCCTCCCTGGAGCACAGCTACTCCCTGTGCTGCAGGCAGGGCTAAGGACTGCTGCTGGGCCACTTGGATCCTGTACCTGCAGGAGAAGCCTTTCTGTGATATGATCCTGTGTCTCTTCAGCTCCTGGGAGCCTCCTCTCCTCCTCCCTTGTCAGTGGGATAGATTTTGTGGTGTGACCTGCTGAAACACTTGCCTCACATGTAGTGCCTTAGGGTTAGGAGCTCTGCCCTCTTTACCGTAGCTGGGTGTGGTGCAGGCTTGGCATGGCACAGTGATCCCCTCTGCACTTTGTGGGGACCAGGTGAGAGCCTTACCCTTTCTGACCCCCTGGATTTCTGTGGCTGGTGCAGCTGTGGAGGGTGCAGGATTAACTCACCCTTGGGAGATGGACAGGGCTGCACTAAGGGGAAAAGCCTCCAAAAAGACATTTGAGAAGTGCAGGTAATATAGATCAATTTTCATCCCTAAAAGCAGGTAGAGTAAGAATAGGACCCCATTTGAAAGTGTGGAGACAGACTCTGTGAGGAGAGAGAAATGGTCCTAGCTCACATCTGATTCCTTAACTGCTGTGTGGGGTCAAGGGAGCAGATTTTAGGGGATTTAGTAAAGCCGAGACCTCCCCATCCCTGGCTGCTCACTCCTGTATTGACTGAGGTTCCTCTTAGCTTTCAAAAAGCTGCAAATTTTTCAATGCTGAGGCAGAGATGCTGCTCAAGAGAGCAGCTACAGGAACAGGAAGGGGGTGGAGGTGCCAGGGGCTTGAATATTCTTATGTGCAGAGTCCATCTTTCATGGGATATAAATAGACCACTACTCGCCTGAGGCTTTTCCCCTTGTTCATAACGCTCAACCAAATGTTTCTGAAGGGAGTTTAATCCTGCCAAATGCTGGAGTGAAACTCATCCCAAATAAGGATGAGGATGATCCTCAGTCACAAGCAGGAAATAAAGACAGTGATTCACAAGCTACATCAGGCTGTTTCAATGCAGCTGACGGCACATCATGGCAGCTTGTGGGAAGCTTAGAGGGGATGCACTGGTGAAGGCATGTCCTCAGTTCAGAGACAGAAAGGCAAACCTGCTCCTTCTCTCAGCTCAGGAGTTCCTGGAGCTTGGGGAGGTGGCTTGCAAGGCACTAAATGCAGTATCACCACACGTAATTGCACCGTGGCAGTGCCAGCAATCCCAGGTGCTGGGAGCTGTACAAACACAGTGCAAGAGACAGTCTTGCCATGCTGAGCTAAAAAGACTAGAAAGACAGAGATTTATTTTTACTCTTTGATAGTTGGGAGTTATGGGCTAAAGAGATTAAATTACTATATTCAATCCCTAGACACAGAGTCGTGGAGTGTTCCAGGCTGGGAACACATTTGCTGGGCAAGGCTGAATGTGGGATGAGCGCATAGGTACGGTCAGAGCTGCCGAAGAGCAGAGCAGTGCCTGGGAGAGTTCTCCAACATTCTCTGCAGGTCAGAGTGGAGGCTCCATGGAGGAACAGCCTCAGCATGGGTCTGGGGGAGGTTAGGGTCTGTGATGATCCACACTTGGATGATTCATCTTCCCTCTTGCACTTGATGCCACGGGCAGCCCCCAAGAGGTCCCACTCCAGCAGGTACCTTCAACCTGGTGATTCATCTGAGGCACTGCTGGGAAATGTCCATGAGGAAGCACAAAAAAGGGCTTGAAACTGCTGCCTGAAGAGTTGCCCTTAACGAAAACCAGAAGAAGTTGTATAAGGCCTAGAAACACATCCCTTCTGGGAAGTTAGTTAGTAGCTTCTCAGCCATTCCCAAAGGCAAAGTCTTCAGTGGTCCTGGGGGTGTCCCTGGATCTAGCAAGCAGGCTAAGATTTTTTTAATGTGCAGACCAAACTGGTAAAATAGGCAAGTCTTGTTCTAGAAGGCTTGTTGGTGACTGATAGATTGAAGAGATCCTTGCTGTGGTGCAGAGGAAGCACCTGTGGGGCACAGATTTCATAGCCTGAGTCCACTCTGGCACCAGCCAACTCCTTTTGGCTCTGCAGAAAAGACTGAGAACCTGGACCCATGGGCACAATTTCCCTCCACCCAGAACAGCCCCTAAGATGCTCTGCAGTGCCTTTGCCTTTCCTCTGCCTCTGTGGTTCAAGCAAGCATTACACCAACACTCTGATTGCAGCCACCCGGAGCATCTCAGATTCCCAGACCTCTGCTCTCACCACAGAAAACTTCCCTTTCATCCCACCCAATTCCCAGCATCTCTGGAGAGCACCAGAGCAGACCCCAGCCCCTGTATGGGTGAGCACCAGGCGTTTAGAGAGAAGCACTCACTGCAGCAATTGAGGCTTAATTCTCAGCAAGAAAAGCAGCAGGATGTTTATTGAGCAGGGTGAGAAAAGCTATACCTAGGCAATAAAAGTTATTATGGTAAAGGAACAGACTGTACTCTTTGCTCACTGAACACCTTCTGACTCTTTGTCAGCTTATCACCGGAATAATGCAATAAAACACAATTTTATTATTTTTTTCTTCACCTTTATTTTATTGGAGTATTATTTGTTATTTTTTCCCAACACCTAATTCCACTTCTGAGAATAGCTGTTTGGCCAGATACTGTGGGTACCTCAGAAAACTTTCTGGATCCCAGTCTTAGGAGACTTACCCCATAAAAAACTTGTAGAACACACAAAAAATATTAACAAAGTCACCAAAAAACCCCAAGCTCAGTTTTCCTCATATGTATAGTACAAATGTCAGTTTGTGTTGTGAATTGTTATTTCCCACATCACTTGATAAAGAAACATATCTGGTCATTCAATTAACAAAACTAATTTAACAAAGTCCCCCAGTACTTCCGAAAAAGCTATTCTCTGAGAAAACATAAAATAATGCTAATCCAGACTTTGTTTATCACCTAGGTTGGCTGCTGGACAAGAAAGAGAGTGACTTAGTCCCACATACAATAACAGAGCATCCCTGCTCATGCTCTCCATTGCTTGCCTCCCCCTCCCTTGCATCTGGCTCATGCAGCCAGCAGCCTGCTGTGCTCGGTGGTGCAGAAGGATGCAGTGCTCCTGGCCTCCAGCCCCGGAAAAGCATTCCCAGGAGGTGAACTGAGAGATGCTCTGGGCCTTCCATACTCATCCCACAGCCCCTGTTAGGAGATGTCCCAGGCTCAGAGCCAAAGTCGGTGATTCCCTCCCAGCCCAGCAATAAGCCTGGTGCTGCTCTGCCCCAAGGTAGAGCATTTGCTCCCTTACACAGAGCTCTGTGCTCTGCCTTCATGGAAAATCTCTCCTTTTGCTCGGTTTGGAGGCTTAGGAAGAAAAAGAATCCCTCTGGATATTGGCTGTCACACTCGCAAGGCTCTTTTGCAAACCTTTTCTGCCAGCTCTTTTGTCCCGTTTTACTTCTTGTGCCTGTCAGGGTTTGTGATTCTTCCCAAGGCTCAAAGACGATGTTTGTCTCCCTGTGTCTCTGCCCCGGAGCAGTGTCCCCAGAGGGTGCCGTGGGGGGACAGCGCGGAGCACAAGCCCGGGGCTGGGGTGCTCTGCAGCCAGCAGAGAGAGCCAAAGAGCACAGAGAGCCCCGCTCACGGCCCGTGTCTGTCCCATCACAGGCTCAGGATGGGGGTCCTCTGTCCCAGGGGCCACCCCACCTCTGGCTACGACCTCACCACAGGGAGATAGGCTGGAGTCAGAGGTGCTGCAAGGAGGGGCTTTCCATGGAGCAGCGCTTTTGGGGGCCAGAGCCATGTAAGGGTGCAGGCAGTGCTGCTGCACTGACAAACGTTGTTTTCCCTAAACCAAGTGCCTGCTCCTCATTTCTAAAGGTCATTTCTCATTTCAGAGTTGCCAGTTTTTAAAGTCAGAATAAAGTTAAATAACATGAAAGTAAGTTAAGTGTTCTACCTAGAGTTAAATGCAGTGGGTTTTGTCCTAATGGCAACCTTTAAGAAACTGCTTCCATGCAAATGTTCTTCCCCTGGTGCCTTTTTTTTTTTTTTTTTTTTTTTTTTTTTTTTTTTTTTTTTTTTGTTCATTCTCTCCTTATTCACTCAGCTCTTCTGAAACTTCACAGTCTAAGCAGCAGTGGCAGGGGCAGAGGAAGGAATTGGCCTGTTCAAAACAGTTGGGGATCTTCCTGAAGAACATATGAGGATGCTGGGTCATATTGCAAAACAGGAACCTGGCAGGTCAAGAGTTTCTTCAACAATGTGTTTCAATGAGAAACCTCAGCATGATTCAAACACAAGATCTGAAGTCTCCTGTAGCATGCAGAGATGCACCCTTGAAGCCCACCTGCTCCCAAGGAGGAAATTTCAGTGTGGTGGATATGGCTCTCCAGACACTGCCTCCACATGCAAGTGAGCAAGCAAGCAGGCTGGTCTCCAGAAAACACAATTTCTTTAGAATGAAAGATATCATCCAGTTAGATATGAACCCTGAATTCCAAATTCTGCTTATCTCCTCAGACAGTGATGACACATGTCATAACGTCACCTCCACCATCAATTCCCTTATTTGTCACATTAGCAGTGGTGATACTGACACCAGCAACCAGGCAATGAAAGAAATTGAGGAGATCCTGAGACAGAGGAACAAAGTAGAAGCCATGTCTGGGCACATTAATGAGTTCCTTGTATCCAGCTTTCAATCAATCAAGTTTATCAACCAGCAGCAGGAAGCAGATAAGAAATGAGGGAAGGAACAAATCATTCTGTGATGTAACTGTGCCATCCAGGCCCGTAACTCTGTCTTGCAGGAGAAGAAACTGGCTCAGGAGGCCTCAGTGGAAATGCTTAAGGATGTAAAGAACAATCTTTTTACCTTAATGCTAGAATTTCTGAATGGAGATGTAGAGAAAAATCAGAAGTTAATAACGCCATTAATGTCCTCATGAAGAGGGTGCTGGAAAAATCTGACCAGATGCTGAATTTTTGTGCCTTGCTGAAGCTGCTCCAAGGCAGCCTGACTGCTGAAGGCAGTTTTCTGACCTGCTGGCCAAGTCCCTGTGGATGACCACCTAGCTTCTCCCAGGCACCATCAACAGCATCAACCTGGATGCAATCCTTCTGGATGCCCACATGCTCACAAAGACTTTCTCAAAGGAAACACTGAGGCAGCACACAAACTCCTACTGCACACCCTGAAAACTGTTGCATAATTTGTGCAAGCTGAGAAAAGTGATGATGCTGGACAACCTCACCCTGACTGAGAATGCAGCTGGCTCTGAGGTGGAAGCTTCCCTCCAAAAGACAGTCAGTCCTACTGCCAAGCACAGGGAAAATGAAACAACAGTAGGAGCAGGAGGGATGGTGCCCAGGGCAGCTCACAGGGTTACAAAGCACAAAGCAGGTGATGTTCTAGAGATCATCTTCTAGAAAATTTTCTCCAAATAGAGTTTGAATATCTAGAGGAGTTACATGAAGGCAAGAAAAAAGGGCTTGCGGGAAGTTGAAGTATTTCCTAGAAAACTTCTCCCTCTTCTTGCAGAGCTATGTGAAGCAAAGCCTGTCCATCATCCAGACAGAAAAGGACACCAGAGAAACTTCTTTCTTCTCCCTTGGGGACATGCCCTGAATTGGAAGCATCTCCTCTTAACTCGATAGATATCCTGGGAGGGTCCATAAAGGGGAAGGAGCTGATGCCATCCTGCCCCCTGGAAGACCTGCCATTCACCTGCAGCAGCAGCACAACCTGGAGAGCAAATCAGCCCACAGCAACTCCCTGCCAGTCAGGTACCCTCGAAGGATGCCAGTGTCATGCTTCTCCCTCCTTTGCAGGGCTGCACGGTGATGTCCCCAAGGGCATGAAGAACCACCAGCAGAAATGGCACCTCAGAATTATCCAGGCTTCCTCCACACAAATATCAGCGGGCAGATGGCATGAACTACAAACCACAAATAAAAAATAAACTCCAGCATGATAACCATGCGAGTTATTTCTTTTTGCCCTTTAAAAAAAATTAAAGTCAGTAAGACTGATACCTTGGGTCAAAACTGAACCCAGAGCACACAAATCTGGCCAGGGCACAGGGCAGAGAATCAGCTGGATGCCCACCCTGCCTGGACGGCCTCCACAGAGGTGCTAACATGGGATTTTCCAGCATTCTAACATTCACAGTTAGCAAAGTATGAGACCAACAGTGCCCTGGTTTCCAGCTGGGAGAGAGATCAGGGCATCCAAACAGCATCTCTACCTTTCTGCACACTGACCACCAGTTGCACAGGGAGCCTGTCTGAGACAGAGGTTGCAAAAGGAAATTCATTAGAGAAAGGGATTTGTACAAGTTTCTGTTTTCTCTTAGATGAAATCAATAAGACAGAGACTTTCAAAGCCACTTGCACTTGTCAGACTGAAAGTTTGAGAGAGCAGAGCTGCTATGGAGGACTGCAGAATGCCAATGCCTCACTCTGGTCCATCCATCCACTCCACTTTTCCAAATACGCTGCTATTCTCATGTAAAACCTCCTTCATTTGTCCTTAACACTCCTCTTGTCTGTAAATTCTTAAGGTGGAAGTCCTTAGCTTTGTGTCAGGTACAACAGTAAGCACTTCAATGATGCTCACTAAATTACACGGCTTTTTTACTAATAGACAATTCAGTCAATTACAAAATGCTATTAAGCATTTGTGCTCAAGCAGAACGAGCTAGGTGCCTGGTGAACATGGCAAACCAATATTTTTAATTAAAATAAGAAAAAAGAAATACACAGGCTGATTACTAACCAACAAGAAAATTACATCCCAGAGATCTCAAAGTGTAATTACCCTTTCTGAATGGCCAAAATGACTAGTTTGCTGCAGACTATAATTCTCTCTAATGCTGCTACAAAATCATGGCCACCCCCTCACCTATCCCATTCATCCAGTGCTGTACGTGCCCAGGGCCTGTTCAAATACCCATGAAATCATGCTCTGGTACACCCATGTGTTGTTTCTGCCTGATTTTCTGGCTGTGTACCTGGAGGATTCACAATGAGAACATGGCTGATGCCTCTACACCTCAAGTTCTTTGTTTCCTTCCTGCTCTGTCCTTGTGACACCCTCTCTTTTTGTGCTAAAGGACATAGCTGGAGTGGAGCTGTGGCACTTACATTCAACAGAATTGGCTGCTCTGTATGCAGCCTTCCAAGAGCAAATCCATACCCACGCTGAGCTCTGAGGTCAGGCAACCACATGTGCTGTTCCAGGAGGCTTCCTTCAGTGGTGTGCTCCCTGTTTCCTAGTAGCAAGTTCTCCATGAGCAGTCATTCTTGGAAATGCTCTGTACAGATGCGCAAACATCATTTCAGCACAGTTATCTGAGAAGTCTGTGTCTTTTCATTCAGTCCACACCAAAATTTGCCCAGTAATTGTTCCCCTTGCAAAAGCCTCCCTGGCCTTGTGCTCTCACCAAGTTTCCTCCCCATGCAGCAGCTGCAGTGCTGCATCTGGGAAAAGCCATTAAACAGCTGAAAGAGCTGCTATGGTGAGGCCACACACTACGTTGTAGCCAGAGGACACAAGCAGACACCTTTTGTATAATGCTGAAGGCCGATCCATTCCTTAAGGGTTCCAGAGACTGTAGAAAATGGGGGAAGGTCAAGGGTTTGGAAGCTTTGCAATATTTGCCTGGCAGGCAGACTATGCATTCATGTTATCAGAGTGCCTCAGAGCCCTTGTCAGCCATCAGAAGCCTTCTGTAGTGGGTGCAGAACAAAGTCAGAGCAAGTGACTGTTGTTGTCCTCAGATATTATATGTGATAATAGATAAGTGCATCAGCACAGATGCCCTGGAGTCCTACAGGAGCAAGCAGCCTCTTAAATATTCTCAGCATGTTCTCACGGGTGCCCCACAGCACAGCCCCTGAGCATCACTCAGGAGTGCCCTGACCATCCAGATCATGATCTATAAGTCAGTCTTGCTTGCACCTCTGTGCCCCTAGCAGAGAACCTGCAGTGTGTTATCACGGGCCTAGGTGCTTACTCTGGGTCTTACCCCAGAGACAGAGGAGCAGGTTCCTGCCTGTGAAGCAATGGTTAAGGACTGGGTCCTAACACAAAGGATGATGCTCCTGCCACCACCATTCTGAGCTTTGCTGGATAGCAATTCAATTTTCACCCCTCCTAGCTCCCAGCCAGCCAGTCCTCCAGGTTGTTCACCTCCCCCACAGCCCTGTGGAAGAAAAAAGAGCAGAAGACCACCTGGGTCAGGAGGCAAAGAAGGAAAGCTGCAAAGATCTCATAAGAGAAAGCTGACCTGGTACCTTTTGCTCTTTCCCGGTTCAGTCTTCTTCCATTTGCTGGAATTACACTCAAACTGTGTTCTCAGGAGATAGCAGGGTCAGGGAGATCAAGGAATTATAAATAAATACAGTATAAACAAATCAATCAGAGGGATAAAAACATTGGACAGAGACACACTAATTAAAAATATAATAATCCAGATAGTGGGCATTTATTTAAAATGGTGCAATTACAGCTTTTAATCATCCAGGTTTAAATTAACAGCAGCAGCGAAGTGGCTGCGCAAATGTGTTCTCTGTAATGAACTGATATTAGAAAGCCAGCTTGGTGATCTCTCCCTCTCTCAGGCTAATTCTCCCTCCTATCATTGTAAAATAACCTTTTGGTGTCATTTTCTTGTAGAGTCTTGAGGATGAAGACACAATATTGGAGCTAAATTAAATCCCCTTCACATATTTCTCTTCTTTCAAGCTGTAAAAATTGCTGGTATCAGTCATTCAATCTCTAGTGCTGACGCAACCACACTTGAGGAGAACATCTGGGGGCCCCAAGAGTCATTATAGGGAAAATAAAATCCTATATTACAATCAGTCAGCAATTAAAAGGCAGGATGCAGGAGGGCAAATCCTGCAAGATGCTGAGCAGGCTTGATGGGGAAATCAAATGTTAGACCTGTGATGTTCTGGGGCTCTTTTCTTCTCAACCAAGTCATTTGTGTCCTGCCCAGCACAAATGGTCTTGGAAGTAGCTTGTGTTTATTTGGGTCAGTGCTGATCCAGAGGTCACAGGGGTAGTACCTACTGTTCCAGTCTTCAAGGTTGTGGGGCCAATCTTGCCTTGGTTTGGCAGGTCCCAGCCAGGCCTGGGATTCAAACAGCCATGGTGTGGTGAAGGCAATGCTCAGCTTGCTGTGTGAAGCCCACGTGATTACAGTGGGCTCGACACAGGCACAGGCAAGTCAGAGACAGCGAAGCTCTCTGCTCCTGGCATGGTTCTGGCTTAGCAAAGCGAGGGGTCTGATCTGCCCTGCACAACTGCCATGGCCTTTCTCCCACACATGGGTCTCCACCTGCCCTCTGAAAGCATCTTTCCTACAGAAGACCCTGTGTCTACCAGACCAGATGCTGATGAGCTCACTGCAGTGATGGCAGTGAGCAGAATTACAGACATGTGGCAAGTGAAACTGTTGAAGGAAAATCCTTTCAGAATGGCTGTCCTGAGGCAGGTTTGAACCCACAGCCAAGAAGAGGCAATCCTCCAGTGCCTGCTAAAGCTCTGCTGGTCTGCACCCCCTACTCCCTGCCACCCAGCAAGTGTGACTCTGCCCTGACCCTGCCTTTGCAATGTCCCTATGCCTTGCTCTGCACACAGAGAGTCACAGCAAGGCAGAAACACACCCAAAAGTTCCTGAACTCAAGACTCAGCTGCCAGCAGTGTCCCACAGCTCCTGCTGGTGACAGTGTAGTGCTGGTCCTGCTCACTGCATTAGGATGCTCCACATCTCAGCTGGATTTGCTTGAAGACTGCAAGAAAAGGGACAAAGTGAAAAAACATGAAAAAAAATTTTGGAAGCGTGGAAAGATTTCTGTGTGGGAAATGACCACTACACAGGAGAGCAGATGTGTGACTCTGTGTGTGTGTTTGTGTGTGTGTGTGCATGTCTTCACACAAACCTCTGTGTGTGTAACTCACAACTTCTTCCAGAGCTGCTCACCCACTCCTGGATCCAGCCATTGTCACCAAACACAATTACCTACCTGCATCCATAGTCCCAAGCACATGATTAAAATCAGGAGCCCTTTGGAAAGAGAATTTCATCTCATTAGCACCAAACCTTCCTCTCTCTCCTGTTTACCTGAAGGGTGTGCAAACATACAGCCAGAGAGCAAGAGTCACGCAGCCCTCACTGCTGTAGTGGGCAATGCCAATTACCTGGCATGCACATTAAGATTAATAAATATTAACTTTACTTATGTTTTTACTGTCCACCTAAGATGGAAACAACGTGCTTTACTATTTAATCAAATTAGAGCGATAAAATTATTTCCCTTTTAGAAGGTTCATTTCTGTTTGGTTGGCAATTAATGTTGATGATTTGAGTCCCATCTTTAAAGCATTTTGAAATACGGAAAATGGCAGAAGTGCAACAGTGCTTTAATGGAGTCATAGTACACATCAGGTAATAAAGCATAATAGCCTGTTTACTTTGAGTACTCTAATTATTTGAGAGCTTTTTTAAAAAGAGAAAACCAACATGTGAAAACTGTAATTTCATTTGAATTATTTTTTTAAAAGAGGCAGAAAAAGCCAAACAAATAAAAAACCCCAAACCCTGTTTTTTTGAAATGTTGTTTTCCAATTCCCTGCAGCCAGGCCAGGTCCCAGGCAGACACTGAGAAGTAAGTTTTCCCTTTTGTTTTTCTCTTGGTTTTCTCTCTTCATGGTGTGCAGGACAGGGGTGACCAGTGGCACTCTGGGTGCTCACACAGCCACTGCTGCACCATCACTGAAGACATCTGAAGGAATCAATGCACCTCCTCGTAGGAGACTCCCATCCCTCTCTGAGCTGCAGGGCACAAAGGCACTGTCATTGCTTCATCTAAGGGACACAAAAAACCCTTCAGAACCTCTAACACAACCAGTAAAGTATTTATCAGCTGTACCTTAGTCTGGGACACAGTTCTGGTGAGGCAGAGTGCATCTCCCGCAGCTTCCTTGCCTCTGCAGAACTAGAAAGGTTTAATTCCTCTTCTTCTCAAACCAGCACCAAAGTAGAAGCACAACTGAGGGAGGATGGGACCTCTGCAGGTCTCTGGTCCTCTACTCTGCACACAGGAGCTAACTTCAAAGTTAAATCATGTTGCTCTGCTCTTGTCCTCCTGTGCTTTTAATATCTCCAAAGACAGAGATTCCCACACTGCTGCCCTGTCTTGGGACCACGTGTGTGTTAGGAAGGTGATATTTTATTGTACCTTGTTGGTGTTGCCCCTGCTGCAGCCTGTGCCTGTGTTTTCTTGTCCTGTTGCCGTGCACCTCCGAAGACAGCCTGGATCCAGCCGCTGTTCCTTCATCCAGTAGCTGAAGCCAACAGTGACATCCTCCTGTCCTTCTCATCTTCAGGCTCATAAAAACCCAACTCTTCCACCTCACCTCATCTTCTTCCACCATCTCAGTGGCTTCTCACAGGCTGTTTCCAGCTCAGTGGGCTTTGAGCCAGGTGGTCCAGCCAGTTGTTCCTCCACAAGCTGGTCCTCTCATCCCACTTTCACTTCTACCACTTAGCTATGGCTGTAGAGAAGACAAAATTACATGGAAGAGACTGTAAGGCTGGTACCAGCAAGAGGAAGCATGGCCAAATCCTTGTGGTCTCCCTTGGCATGACTCAATAATGCCAACAGTTTGGCAGTGGCCAACATCTCCCATACAGCTCTATCTGGCTGTATTCAAGCAAGCTGTTTCCCTGACCAGCTGCCTGCAGCTTAGTGAGCTCTTCCCCATGGCCTGGCCAGCACTGCTCTTAGCCTGTCCCATCCTGGGTGACACTAGTCCCCTTGCACAATCTCACCCTGGCTGGATCAGGCACCACAACAGGTTGCCTTGGGATTAAGCCAAGACCTTTGGGACCACACGAAGAACAGGGCGGGGCAGAATCTGGCCCCAGATCTGCTGGCCTGGTTTCCTGAAGCACAGCTGTTCCCCCATTGCAGTGCATGGGTTGCTTCACCAGCCAAGTCTATTTGCAAGGCAGTACAAGCCAAGACAAATTTGCCCCCAAAGTAATAACTTTTCAATTACCTTCGTTACGCCTTGCTCAACACAACAGCACAGCACCTCTTGTGGGAGCAGCTGAGTATTTCTCTCCAGGGTGCACATTTATTATTTTAAGAATCATTTAATTTTCCATCTGAACAAAAGGGGCGAATGTAGGTCCTGAATGACTCCAGGGCCCCGTTCAATACCTTGCTGCGTTATCCATCACAGCAATTACAAGTGGTAATTCATCTCTGAGAAACTTCAGTGTGTGGATCTGAGAGCGTTTGACGTATCTGGCATGGCACAAAACTCTGGGAGCCCATGGAAAGAGGAGTTCATGACTGGGAAATGTGCCATTATGCCAAAGAAACTCAGGCAAAAGTTTTAATAATGGGACTTTTAGCATACCAACAACCTGCAGCCTGCCTTTCCACCAACTCTCCCCAAACTGTGGCTTCCCATAGCACACACCCATCCTTGCAAGTCCCATTGCTGGGCCCAATGGGATTTACAGTTCTTGTGCAGTGATGTTCTTCACAATGGGTTCCCTGTCGGGTCTGACAGTGAGAGAAATGTGACTAAATGCCACCACAGCAAACAGCCCAGCTGAGACACCATTTACTCTCCGAGGTCTGTGTGTCTGCTACTCTCTGAGTGCTTATTACTCACTGTCTCTTCATTAGTGACCTGCAGGGCTTGAACCAAAACACACAAAGGGATGAATAGAAAAGTTTAATTACGATTTCCATATCTAAAGGAAATACCAAGACAGCTCTGATCTTATAGCTGAGGTCTTTCCCTGCTTCCAGGTGCTCCCTGCCACCTTTATTTGCTTTCCAGTATCCATTTAGAAAAGGCTGCCTTGGATAGAGACGCTGCTGTGGGCTATGAGTTCGTCTTTGGCACAGATCTAGGCAGGATCAGGTATCCAGGATATTCTCCAGATTCTCCTTACCTGGCTGCCTGTTAGTGATATGAACCGAGTCCTGGTCTGTAAGGCTGGGCCCTGAGCAGTGCACACAGCTTCAGGGTGCTTATTCAGGAGCCCTCTCTGCCAGCTGGGAGTGGGTGGGCTCCTGTCAGCTCCTCAGAAGCACGAGAAACAGTCTCAGATGAAGCCACAATGTTGTCACCAGACTCAGAAAATAATGAGGATCTCAGCTTGCTTCAAAATGCTTCAGCAACTGGTATAAGCCTCATGCTGAGAGGCCATTCTGCATGACTATGCCAAGTGCTGATGACTGAGGACAGGAATCCCTGAGACATTCCCCCCAGGGTTGCTGCCAGTGTGTGAGCACTCAGCAGTGGTGAAAGCAGACTGCAAACGGGGCACACAAGTGCTGTCCTGACTCTGTGATCACCCTCCTAAGGAATATCCCTCCTGAGCCCATCACACAGGCAGACTGGCTGAGGGTCACCTGTCACCAGGCACAAGAGAAGGCTGTTTCACTGGAAAGTGGAAGTTCAGCAGAACAGAGCAGTGTTTTTAATTGGGTGATACTTGCCACCTTATAGTTATTTATTTTCCTGTCCTGCCCAGGCCATTCACTGGAGTAAGCACCCTCACAGATCACAAGGAAGGGATGGCTTGAGTCCTTACTAAAGAAAAAGGTGAAAGTCAGTCCCTGGGATTCTATATCTCTGAGTCCCAGGAAGATAAAAGGCAGTAGTTGGTCTTTGGTTGGGGGAAGCCAAGCAACAGAGAAGGAGAGGACTATTAAAATCTTAAGTTTAGAAATATTAATCTAACCCTTTCTTTTGACATTCTGGACTACACAGTTCAGAAATCCCCACTTAGAATTCCAATGAGCACTCCTGATTAAATAGACCATATATTTTTAGGCAGGTTTCCCATTAGTGTTCACGCTGTTGAATACCTGCAAACCTGAAAAGTCCTGGCACTGCTGCACCTCCAAGACTAATTCTGTATGGAGACCAGTATCATCCCCTATCAAATGGTCCAAGGAAGGAATACAGCTTTTCCACAGTCCACCCGAAGTGGCACTGCTTCTGCTGAAAATGTGTGCTACTCATCTCCTCTGCCTGTAGGAACAGGAGCAATCCCCCCTCTCCCTGCTGCTGCTGGCTGCCTGGTGTGGCACTGTGTTTGTGGCTAGAAGTGCAAGAACAGGTCTGAAATGGGGTTTAATTTGTAATCTGAGTGGTTTTTTTCCCTATGATGAGGTCCCACATCCTCTGAAAGAGACAGGTACCAAATAACTGACAACCTGTATGCCCACTTCCTCCCGCTTCTGTGCACCAAAACATTTGGCTGGGGTATTTTAAGCCAACACTATGTCTGATACAAACCAGGATATCGCATGTAGGTGAAGGTTGCCTGAACTCTAGTTAAGTTTACAAGTGGACTCACCATCTCCTCTCACCACCTGGGTGCACTTCTGCCACACACAATTCATAGCTGGCTCAGTGAGGCAGCATCAGGACCCAGGACCTTCGCAAATAAGGTCCTTCAGAGTGGCCATAAGAGCCTCTTTGCTGCTCTGCTTAAACCTTTTCAAGGGCTAAATCAGTGTGTCTACAAATACAAAACATGCAGCATGTGTAGCTCTTGTCTGCCTCCTTCTCCCTCTTGAAAAACAAAGCACTTAAGTCTAATTGTGTAGACTGACTGTCAGCTAAGGGGATGGCAGCAGGCTGAGTTGCAGAGCAAGGAGCTTAGCAGATTTTTCTAGCAGTGTGGGGTGAGCTTTTTCCAGAAATACCAGAGCGTGTCAGCACTGCCAGACACATGAAACAAGGAGAATCACTGTATTTTGTTAGCACTGACAGACCAAGGAGCTGTGTAGAGATGCTGATCTCCCTGAGTCTTGCACAGCTTAAGATGTGGTAGAGTGAACTTTCTTCCAGAACTATGTTTAGAGGATGCTTTTAGTTTTCTTTTGCTGGTGATTGGAGTATAGACACTATAAACATTTGATACCATGCAGGGGACCCAGAAATAACAAGAAAATAACATGGCTAATTAGCCACGTGGATTATTTTAACCAGCTCCCTCTGGAACACCCTCATTGAACAGGGTTAGATTTCTTCCCTTCCCCCTACAACTGATCCTCACATTTAATTAAACTGGAAGCCTGGCTGTGCCTGGCTCAGATGGAGTATTTTACCACTTATATTGTCTTTGCAGATAAGAGACACTGCTGCTATTGCACAGGTGGGGAAGTGGCTGCTTTCTGTATCTCCTTTAGGAGGCTGCAGCTCCAGCCACCTCGAGCAGTGGCAGACCAAGGCAGAGGCAGAAATCCAAGAGTAGACGCCTTGCATAGGAGCAACAATACTGTAGTTGATCCTCGATCCTTTCACCTAACTGGAGAGGCTAAAAATCAAGAATTGTCAGGTGCATGGGGCAGAAGAGATGGGTTCAAGCACAGATCTCACAAGGATAGTGAGCTTCCCAAATAGCTTACTCAAAGAATGATGTCAGGCAGTGTTTGGAGGAAACAGGATGCACATCCTTTCCAGACAAGGGTATTCCAGGCAATGAAACTGGTAGAGTTAACAGCCATGGTGACATTAGACTATACAAAATCTTCCATCCCATGAGCCAATCAACACATTTTCTAAGTCAAGTCCCTCTAGAGAGGGAGGGATCATCCCATGGATAAGACAAGATATTGGGCTCAAAACTCAGTATTTCATCACACTAACCCCTGATAAGACCTTAAAATGGGAACATCATGCTTGTTTCCCCAAAGTATTTGTCTATTTAGATCATATATTCTTTAATATTAAGATCTTAACCTCTTCCTCTTTTCCATGATGTTACCATTTGTTACCACACTATTTAATACACTGGGTCTACCCACAGCCAGACACTGTCTGCTGCAAGACAAGCCTTGCAGAGGACTCAGTGGCATCCTAGAGCTCTTTGTGTTACAGCTGGATTTGGTTTCCATGTTAGACTAGCAAGAACTACATTGAAATCACATAATGGTACAAAATTTTCCTCTTCTCAAAAGTAATTTTCTTCTGTCAGGCTGAATTCCTCCCCTGCGTCTCTTCTTACACTAATGTGAAGCTTTTCAGACAAAGACTTCAAACTAATTGTGAACAGCAGCAGGTTAATATGATCAAAGGAGTTAATAGGCTTTCATATGTATTTACATGATATAAGCTCCCAGATTCAAAGACAGGATCAAGAGATTTGTGATAAATTGCATGAGGATTATTTGTCTGCCTGTTGTGCATCAGAGCACTTGTCTCTGCTCTGTTGGAAGAGTCAGTGGAGTATTTGCCTGGGATGAGAATTGAAGCCTTCTCAGTAACACCATCCAGCTTCCCCCATCCACTATAAACACAGGAGGAGCTCAGAAGTGGCATTACCATGACCAGGGTGCAACAGAGGAGAGAGATAACCTCAGCTGTGACCAGGCTTTGTGACATTGGGAAGGTGCTCACAGGCAGAGACTTCTGCTGAGCAAGGGACACTAAGGCAGAAACAATAAGGAAGAATGAGCAGAGGCTGACAAGGAAGCTACATACCAAGAATTTTTTTATTTATTTTTTTTTAACTGGAGGATTGAGCAGATTTCACGTAACAAAACAATGGCATCTTCCGGCTGTTTAGAATTAGTCAGGCCAACACAGAGGAAAACACTGATGGAGGGGTGCTGCTCTCAGCATGGTCCAGGCAAAACCTAATAGGTCCATTCTATTTACCTTGTAGAAAAGTGAAACAATTTGAGTAGGACAAAATGAGAGAAGTCCATGACAGATAAGTAAGGCTTCTTTTTTTTTTTTT
>VZRZ01006589.1:46043-90918 GCA_013398175.1 Climacteris rufus
TTTTTGAGAAGCATTCAATTTTTCAGTCCAAACCAAGCAGGTGAGACATGTGAACTCTGGTTTCTCTTTTCCTCATGCCAGTCCATCAGTAGAAGAGCAGTGTGGGAACCCCATATTTTTTTCATTAAAATTCCACAAATCCTTCTCTTTTTTTTTTTCAGTTCTGAAGTGGGAAACCATGAAGTTTTAAACTTTTGAACATTATTAGCTTGTAAAAACTGCTTTAATTGAAATGTCTCATTTTAGTGAATTCAAGCTTCTTTTTTGTTTGACCTTTAAAGCTATATGAGAGGTATACATGTTATAAATTGTGGGTTTGTTTTTGAATCAAAACAGATGAGAAGTGGAAATCATCCAATGCCAGCATATGAATACAGGATAATTTGAGCCTCTTTTCCCCAGACAATATTGTGCTGAAATTGATATGTTTTGGAAAAGATTTTCATTTAAATCAAAATAACCCTTTTCATCCAGAACTGTAAAGCTTTTCTGGCCACCTCTATTAGGGGCACAGCTGATTGTCATCTCCCTCCTCCTGGTATGACTTTATTGAATACAGTGGAACCCACTCCTGCAGCTGGGATGTGACAGGGAGCTGTGCCATGCAGCAATACTGGTGCAGCAAAGGGGGACAGTGGGTTTGAGGAGGGGGGAGAGTGTCCCAGTGATGGCAGCGTGGCTTTGTAACCTCCCTTCATGTCCTCTGTGTCTCAGTTTTTGACCTATTCCTACGAGAAAGAAGACAAAGAAGGACATGGGGACAACAATACACTGTTACTATTGTGACTTTCTGGATCTGCAGAGCTTTGCAAAACTCTGCAAGATCTCCCCAGTAAAGACGGTGCTTAACAAAGTATTTGCATTGCCTTTTTATTTCACCATCAGATTTGTGGCTTGGCTCCAGAATAGTGCTCTCTCAAAAGAGAAAAATGGTCTGAAATTTGTCATCTGCTTAAAAAACAGAGAGAGGAAGAAGAGCCAGAAGGAGGGGAAGATGTGCCTTTCTGATATCCATGCTGCATTGTCCAGTGCTCCAGTCCAGCCCCAAGACTTCCCAGCATCCTGCATGGGCAGAGGCTATTAGGCAATGAATTCCTCTTCTTCTAATATAATTGTAATTTCTGCATAGAAGTACACTACCTTTGGACATAAAGGCCCATTTCCTGGAAACTGGGAGCACATCAAACATACTGATCCTTTTTGGGGAAAGAGAGAGAAGGGACATGTCCTGAGAGGTAGGGAAGAGACCAAAACCAGTGGAATGGGAGCCTTGGTGTCAAGCAGTGTCTAAAATATCCTCTTTGCATCATATTGGTTCTTTAATTGTCACCAACCACGGAGGAACTGATTGAGCCCAGCAAGGGTCCAGAAAAATGGATAATTTCTCGCGGGCATCTAAAATTCATGAACGCGGTGGTGGTCCTGTCACACCATTGCTGTGTTGTTCCACGGCCCAGAGTCTCCCTTGAAGGGCAAAAATATCAGGGGTAATTTTTTTTCCTGAGAGTGGAATACATTTGGGTTGTTAATGCACGGCTCACACTTCAGGCGGATCCTCACCGAAGGGCCGAGAGCTCGTCTCAAACCGCGTGTTGTAAATTAACTCTTAATGTGATGAATGCATTAAAGGGCTGTAAGGCCTGAAGGATGTGCTCGGAAACCCGACGTCCTGATTAAGGGCTTGATTCATAAAAGCTTTACGCACCATTTGCGCAGGTTTCTTTATTGGAAATGTTACTTGGAAAGTGCTCTTGAGTGGCTTCTTCCCTGAGAAGTGGGGTTAGGTGTCTGGACATGCAGGCTCACGCATGTGCTTGCAAACATATGTACTTGCAGAGGCAAGGAGGGCGGTGGACACATGCAGAGGCTCTCAGGCACGCCTTGCACACTCCTGTCACGTGTGGCTGCTGTGCCCTGAGCTGTCCATGCAGGAGATGAGGCTGGGCCTTGTGGAGCAGCCAAAGGTCCTGCTCCAGACTCACAGCCAGGCATTGCTCAGCCTGTAACCTTGGTCCTGCTCAGGATGTTTCTGTGCATGGCAACTACAGGCTGGAAATGGGCCAGAGACTCCCCAGCCATGAGGTTGCCTTCTCTGCTGGGCCTTTGGGGCACACAGCCCCCCTGGTGCTCAGGGGCTGGGGCAGCAAATCCTGCTATGCTGGTTTGGCCTGGGGTACAGTTAACTTTCTTCACAGGCTGGTATGGGGCTGTGTTTTGGATTTGTGCTGGACACAGGACTCATAATAAAGAGATTCTTGTTCTTGTGATTGTTGAGCAGGGCTTACATAGGGCGAACGCCTTTCCTACATTTTGTGCTGCCACACTGGTGAGGAGCCTGAGGGTGCAGGGGAGGTTGGGAGGTGACACAGCCAGGATAGGTGACGCAAACTGTACTCCAGACTCTATGACATCATCTTCAGTAAATATCTAAATTTGGGGGAAGCAGGAGCAGGGGGGGGATATTTGGAGTGATGGCGTTTGTCTTCCCAAGTCACGGTTACGTGTGATGGGGCCCTGCTCTCCTGGAGATGGTCGGCACCTCCCTGCCCATGGGAAGCAGTGAATGAATTCCTGGTTTTGCTTTGCTTGTTGAAGCAGCTTTTGCTTTCCCTATCAAACTATCTTTATCCAAATTCATGAGTTTTCTGGCTTTTACCCTTTCAAATCTCTCCTGGATCCCTTAGGTGGGGCTTGATGCTGGCTGGGGTTAAACCACAACACCTGCTCAGAGAGAGAAACCTCAGTGGGACCAGTGAGATGGTACTGAGCCAGGGTGAGGCTGGAGGGAAGAACACAGAGAAATTGTGGAAAACACTTCCAAGAGGAAAAACTCTGGGAAATGATCCATGTTGTGTGGGGCTGGGAGGTGTGGATAGGATCCCTTTTCATATGCCTCATCCACACAGTTTTGGGGGTTTCACATTTAGAAAAAGATTCAAGAATCTCATGATGCAGGAACTGAACTGGAACATCCCTGGCAGGCTTTTATCTCAAGGAATGAGAGGCGGAAGCCAGCAGCACTGATGGAGGGGTGCTACCTGGGCTGCTGGGCACAAAAAGCATGTGTCCCCAAGGGGCTGTGACCAAGGCTGTGTCTCTGCAATCAGAAGAGACAAACCAGCCTTCCAGCTCTGCTACCTGGGCTCCTGCTGTCCCTTGAGGAAGTAAGATGTTTAATTTCCACTCTGGCTGCATGAAAGGAGATATATGCCTTTTTCTATATCTTGAAGATCTATAGAGAGGAGCAGTCAGAAAATTGCTGGAGGATAAAAGATAATTCATATTATACATGTCATTCCAGGGGGATCTGGATGAATCAGGTTTTAAGTGACACCCCACGCTGATCATGACAAACATCCCACATGGAAAGCAGCCCCAGGAATTTTACAGTCTTTACTTGAAGATCTTGCACTGGGAAACAAGGAGAGTTTGCTGAGCAGCGTGATAGTGCTGTGCTCTGCGCTGCTTCTGCCCTGTGCCATGCATTGAAGGACAGCCTCAATAACACTGGCTCTTGCATCAACCCTGCTGACACTCAGACTCCACAATCTCCAGGCAGCATGTTTAGGACATGTCCTGCCTCTGTGCAAATCCCTGACACCTTGTACCTGGTTTAAATTGGCATCCTGCTGGTTTCAGTGAGGGTGCTGTGGGATTTAGTGAACAAATCACCTTACCTAAAACCTTCATGACTTCATCCTCTCAAGCCTTCTCCTCTCCCTGCTAAGAATCACGGATTTTTTATTGTTTCCTCCTAAGGCAGCTCTCCCATCTCCTGCACTACTTCAGTCTTCTCTGTAGCTCCTCTAAACCCCATTGTTCTACGTCAGCATAAAGACCAGGGCTGTCCACAGTGCTCAAATGCATCCCCAAACCCCCAGCAGGGCTCAGACTCAGGGTCCCACCACCCACATCCTGTGCCAGCTTCTTTGAACCCAGAGCACAGCAGGCATTATTGCTGGTTCAGGCAAAAGGAACAGTTCTAGTCTAGTCCTTCAAGTTCTGGAATTACCTTACAATTTCCTAATGCAGCACAGCTGCAATGTGCTCTCTTGTGCTGAAACAGAGGAAGCTGCAGAATCTGTCCTCTGCATTTCACCCGGCATGCCTGGATGTGCACATAGCCAGAAGCTCTTTTCATCAAAATTTAGTGATGACATTTATCCTGATTTTAATTATAACGTGCTTCTGTGAGTCTGCTGTTAGTGGGATAGAATAATGGCCCGTTCAATCCAAGCAGTCTGCTTGATCCCAGAGATGTTTAATCAGGCATCAGCAACTGTACCTGAAATAATCACATTAGCTATATGGCAACATCCCTCCTCTCAAGATGCTGCAATAATAAGCCCCTGTTCAACAGGAGGGGGGTTTTATTTGAAGGGCATAAGGAAAATGACAGATTTTTCTGGGTTTAATATCAGCATTTATTGTTATCATCATCTGCTTTGATCTCACAGCAGTGTCTGCTCCAGAGCCCCAGCACAGGAAAGGGGCAGTTGTAGGTGGCTCAAGTGTTGCACCTATTGAAGTAATGTCTGACCCTGAGTACCAATAAGTGAAAATGGAGAAAAGAGGAGAAACTAGTCAAAGGATAGCAAATCAAACAAAAATAAAAGTGATAGCTCATTTATGGCACTAGGGGTGTCTCATTTTCAAACATTCTCTCAGAAATTTGCTCAGGAAGCAAATACAGGGAAGCAGCAGCTGAGAGTGGAGAACTGGCTTTGTGCAGGCAGAAATTCCGTGTGCCAGGAATGATACCACATAGCCCTGCTACTGCTTAGCACCCTATTAGGTCTGCCCAAGCAGCTCCTATTTGGGGTGCAGAGTCTCTGAGCAGCCAAGAGAGCAGGACTGAGCCAGCAGAGAGGTTTGCCTGGACAAGGAGTGATGCCCACAACTTTGTCCTGTGCAGCCAGGGCTTAAGGCACCCTGTCTCTGCTCTCCTCTGCCTGTGCAGCTCAGAGTCAAGCTGGAAAAATAAGAATCTGAATAGTGGCAAAATGAAAAAGATAAATGAGTTTACCAACACTGCTTGAAATAATAATAAAAACAAATGTTAAAAAAAGTTCAGTCTGGCAATTTATAGGTAAACTTCAGATTTTTGAAGGAGGGTTATATTCACTTTGAGAATGTACAAGGTGAGCAAAGCAAACTGGAGAGCTTCTCCTGAGAGCTTGTTTACAAAACTACTTTTTTTCCATCATCTTTTTTTTATTTTTTCTGGCAGCATAAAGCTGCAGTTTAATCACTGTTTGCTGAGGAACAGCCACAGGAAGCTCTGCTCCCAAGAGCAACAACCAGAGACATTCAATTTTGAAGCTGCCAGTCAACAAAAGGGCATGAAGTTATTAGCTCTGAAGGCTCCATTACCTGCCAGTTCAGACCCCAGATACCATCTTTCATAGATTTTTCTGGGGATTCCCATTTTGATTACAGTTAGAGGCCAGATTACTGCTAGGTGGTTTCTAAAATGTCTCCAGAGGTAGTAAACACGACTTAATGTTCAGAGTTAGTGTATTTTGCTAAAAACAAGTGTATTAATAAAATAACTATGCAGAAGGATGTTTCCATTCAAGTATGTGAGTGCTTTTAGTGCAAGCAGATGAAAAGCATAATGATGGGAAATTTTGTGGGCAGATGGGCCCGTTTTGCTTCCTGTGTCCCCTGCGGTCCCCAGCCATCCCCCAGAGCACCCCCTGCTCATTCAGGGGATTCTCTCTCAATTCCCAGGGTGGGTGAAGATCAGAAGTGCCCTTCTGCAAAGGAAGGGTCTGCAGGGGCAGGACAGGCAACACCTCATAGGAACAGCAGGAAAGGTCTGATTTGAGCAGCAAGAAGAAAATAAATAATGGTTTGCAGCTTAATCCCTTCTCCAGCCAGGACTATCTCAGATTTTTCAGTTTAAGCTGGAGGAGGATTTATCTCTCAAAGAACAACTTAGAACACCTTAAAAAAATGCAGGCACAAAATGATGGTGTCAGGCAGACGGAAGTCAGCAGATAACAGGGTGAGGAGTGAGAGGGGGATCAGACCCTGTCCATCTGCCTGTCTGCCTATAAAAGTAAGTGGATTAAATGAGGAAAGTGAGCACAGTCACCTAAAGTGGCAAATAAGGTTTAAACTGAGTAGCTTCAGTACACACCCCAATCTCAGTGGTTAATAGACTGGGAGGCCTTTTTAGGACATTTCTCTTGGACTATTTCCCATCATTTTTATCTTGGGTAATCACACGTTCCCTGGACCCCAACCCTTCCCTTCACAGCACAGCATTAATGAGAGTTTCTGAGCTGCAGAGGCTGCTCAAAGCACAGCCTCCCAGCTGAAGTACAGGGTTATTGTTTTACAATTTGCCTGTGGGTAATGGAGTAAATAGAATGGAGTTCATATAGTCATGATTTAAAGGGAAAAATATCTGTATTTATGGGCAGAAAAGAACGTGTTCACAGATATCCTCCACTGCGAAGCTCTTTGTGTCAAAGCCGGGTGATGCTGAGCAGCTGGAGGAAAAGATGCTGTAGTTAACAAGTGGTGGTGGCATCTGGACAAGATCAGAGAGGAGGGTAAGGATCACAGGGAATTGCAGAAGCACCAAGGCAGGCTCGCCACACTGGAGACGGCTCGCTGCCTCTCAGGACTTCAAACAGGATAAATTCACAGGGGGTCCTTCCTCCGCTTTCATGCAGCTGAAGAGGAGGAACAATGTCTCCAGGGGACAATTTGGAGATGGCACCAAGCCCGAAGCCCTCCTTGTGCTCTGACAAGCCCCTTTCTCTTGCCAGTGCCCATGGAGAAGTTTGGGGAGCAGACAGTCAGCACAGCAGGACAAGGACAGGGCAGCACCTGGGTGCAGAACAGCTGCAAGCCACTACCATGAAGCTCAGCACTGGCATTGCCTGCTCCTCTCTGGCCTCCGTGCTCTGGGCAAAGCCTCACCAAAGCCTCCCTCAGGACCTAGAGAAAAACCTCTGACAGTACCACCAAACATTACAAAACATCAGAGAGCAGTAATCTAGCCTTGCTGACACATTAGGCAGAGTTGCAATCCAATTTATCTCTACTAATCCGCTCTTATATAGGTCTGTAAGATAGAAATCTCCAAAATGAAGGGAGAGCTGCCAGAAAGCTTTTGAATTGACTGTGGGTTGTTCAACTGTTTTAGCACACTATCATCCTAAATTGCCTGCTGCTCAGTGCTTGCGCCAGCTGCCCTAATGGCACTTCTGTACCACGCAGAACTGGAGGCTGCATCCTCCTGTGTTTATGAGAAACCAGGACATTATGTGAAGGGGGAATAAAACATCTCCAAGATCAGTTGTTAGCACCAGGGATGTTTTATTTGCTGGTCCATGTGAGAAAGTTTGGAAGAGCGGTAGGGATGCCCCAGGGGCTGAGCAGCCAGACAGACAGTCATCACCAAAGGCCAGGAGCAAGCCCTGGATCATGAATTCATGGAGTTGATAAAACACCACTGGCAGCAGGAGGAGGCTCAGTTAATGGGGTATGGCTATGGTTTGGAAGGATCTGCCCCAGCATTGCATTTAACTGCTATTCAGAGGCTGAGATTTGAGAATAATTTGCTTTTACATTTTCCAGTGCAGGGAAGTAGCCATTCCCCATTCCTGCATGGGGTCTGTCCAATGGCCCTGTAATGGTCAGAGCTCCCAAAAACCATTCTGAGCATTGGTGTTATCAGAGAGCAACATTACTAAAACCTGGAGATATAGTAGTTTTCAGGAACGTCCCTCAAACCAGTCTTCTTGGAAACCTTTTTCTTAGGAGACAAGTTGGAGCCCAGCTTCTGGAAGACTTTTTGCAGCCAATGATAGAAACAAAGCTATTAAGTCAGAGAATTGCTGCCTTGAGGAAGGATTTTGCTCTGAAACTGGTAGAAATGAACTGCAAAAACTTGTGTTTTGAAATACATCAGTGATGAAGTAGACAGTGAGGAAGGGAAACCCACCCAGGCGACTCTTGCACAGGGAACAACAGGTCTTCACAGTGACTGAGGGGAGGGATTGTGGGTCTGCTTGGAGCAGGGTTAGAGTGACTCTGAGCCCTTCTTCAGGGGACCAGCCTCTCACTCTTCCATATCTGACTGTTCCAGGCAGCTCCTGGCACGGTTTTGGGGCAAGCAATCAATTTCTAGCATGCTCCTTATTGCAGAATGGACACAGCAACACAGAGGGTGCAAGGGAGCAGCCAGACACTGCAGGCATTAGAGACAAACCTCTACAGAAAGCACGAAAAGGAAGAAAACCACCCTGGACCCAAGATGCTCAGTGGACAGCTCAAGACCAGGTGACCTTCAGGTGTCCTCTGAAGGCAAATCACTGTGGCAAAATGAGCATGTTCTGCTCTGCAGACATGACTCCTCTGAGTCTCATTCAGTCTGTGTGGTTGTGACCCACTTCTCTGCTGAGCCTGACCAGACCATGCAGAAGGTTAAAACGGGGGCTCTGTGGCAGACCAGAGCTCCCATCTTGCTGCACAAAAGGAATCATGTCACAGCTGTGGGTGTGAAGGAGTGATTTTCCAAGCCATGATTTGGAAGAAGATAGCTCAAATCTGTGTTGCACCCCATCGTCTGATCTGCTGGGCTACAAAGGCATCCCACATCCAAGTTGTGGGTTGCCAACTTTTTGTTTCCTGCAGCCCTCAGCCTTCCTCAAATTGTTTTCTTAGTTGAGCCAGAGTACATTTTACCAGGAAGACATATGGGAAAGCTGCAGTAGCTACAAGTAGCGAGACGATGCCTTCACATATCTCCTGAGAGATCACTCCTTCTGTTGGAGGGAACAACCTTATTCACAACTCCCCGACTTACCCAGATCAATAATTCTCCGGTGCCTGGTCAAAACAGGGAGCCTGGGGACAGCAGCAGAGGTAACTCTAACTCACAAAATATTTCATTAAACCAATACCACAGAGGGATGATGTCTCTTGCTGCAAGGATCGCTCAGCACCGGCTCGTGGGAGTCACAGAGCGCCCAGCTCCGTGTGCTGCTGCACAGAACTGATGCATTATGTTATTTCAGAGGTTGTTGTAGTGGAGAGGAAACAAGAGTGTCACATTAGCAGCAAAGGCGGGTCATCAGTGTAATAATTGAGTACAAGATCTATCCAGTGGGGGGGTAATAGAATAACAAGCAATCAACAGCAATACAGGAAGAATAAATTAAGCAGCGTGTGTCTGCTTTCATCCAGGCACAATTAGTGTCATTAGTCCTGAGAGACGATCTGGCTTTCCACAGAGAACTTGTGAGACAGGTAACTGTGCCTGCACCCAGAATGCAGCTCCAGCCCCCACTCAGCCCCTGGGGTAGATGGGTGCACATGGCTACATCCCTCTGGATGGACAGCGTGGCTGTGCCTTCCCTCTGAACGTTCCCCTCCCCACCTGAGCACAACAACCCAGCAGGGTTTTGGCTGAATCACTCATTGCAGCAGTTCTCAGGGGGTTATGTGGCCCTCAGGCCATGCAGAGTTGTGAATGTCCATCAGCTGGTAAAAGACTATCAGCACAACCGGTAAAGCTATGGCCGACAAGCTCTGGGTCTGATTCCAAAACCCAAGGTATCCAGAGCTCTGTATTTTATCCCCAACTTGAAAGCAAATATATTGTTCACATGGTGAAACAAACTGTTTACAGCCTCTTCTCTCCCAGACAGACAGTTAAAATGGCCTCTTGCCTGCAAGTTATATTTGTCACCTTATAAATTAATCACTTTAAGGCTGTTCCTTAGCTAAAGCTGTTAAGATCTGGAGAGTCTAGGACAGTTTAATCTAGAGTAAACAACTCTGCAGGAGCTCTTCTTATTTCTGCCTTGGTTTTCTTTTTTTCCTCTATCACAGAAAAAAAATTGGTTGTATTAATACTTTCCTGATGTTTCCTCTCAGGAGCAAAACTTCAAAGTGATTTCACAGTCTAGCTCACTCCTGAAAAGAAATAAATCACAAAGTCAAAGAGGCTGGTGGTGGAGTCGTGGCAGGGATTGTTAAAAAAGCTATTTCCAGCTTTCTCATTCCTACCTCACTGATTAATGTAACAAAGGAGGAAAAAGGCTGCAACCCAGCACACACAGCACAGGGACCTCGTGGGCACAAGGGACAGTGGGGCTGGGACATTGCCGACCACAGACAACACTGAAACCTGTGACAGCAACACAAATCATCCCTTCTCCCCACAGAATAAGGAAAGAAGACATGACTTTTAAAATTATTTCAATCTCTCACAAAGGAAAATGCCCTGAGCAAAGTGGCTGAATAAATATTTGCACTACATCACTTGGAAAAAAGAGACTGGCTCCCCCAGGCTGTGATTTGGAGAGTGGGGTGTAGGACGCAACTAATGGTTGTGGGAGTGGCCCTTCTTTGGTCACAGGTGATCTTGTAAGTAGGATGCTCTGAGGAAGACCAAAGGTTGCGTTTTGTTGAGAGCCAGAACCACCAGAGAGGTGGGCTATGAGAAAGTGTATGATAACAACTCGACTAATGGGTTGAGCAATAGCAGGGCTGAGGCAGAGGCTGTACTGATTAGTGTACTGTCAGTGCTGAGGCCTCCCACACAGACAGCTCTGTCTGCCTTCCCTTCCTTCACACACTCAAGGATGCCACATTCATTAGCGTGTGTCTGAGCTCAGCGCCCTCCATCCCTCACCCAGTGTCCTCTGCCTGTTTATTCAAGCTTAATGCCAAGGCAAATAATCCACCTACAAGGCACTTTTTCACACTTCTAGTGAGAGGCTCTGTGTTCTGGGTTTAAACAAGCAATCCCCGTTGCTACTTCATCCTCAAGAGGGCTGGGGATGGCAGAGTCAGAGCTGGCTGCCACACCTGTCCTGCACTGGGGGCTGTGTGACTCCAAGTGTTTCAAAGAAACATCACCACCACCTCCAGGCAATGCTGAGATGCCTGCAGGGAAACTTTCCTCCCATCTTTTAGCTGACTGGCTTTGAAAAGGGTGAGTCTAGTCCTCCATCCTGCTATAGTTTGGACTAAACAAGGGTTTTGAGCCAAGGCGGTGTGGGCTCATTGCTCAATGAAGAAATATTAATGCTCTAAAGGGATCATGCAGTGAAATTCCCATCTCTGCCCAGCATGGCCTGCAGAGTCTTACATGCTGCATAAATGCAGTGGTGGCTGTTTGAAAGACCCCTTGTCCCGGCAAGAAAAAATGAAAGGGGACATGTCCTTGTGGCCATAGGGTGCAGAGACACCAGGGCTGGAGGCAACAGGGGAGTCCAGGTACTCCTCACTTGTAGTGTGCACAGTGAGGGGCATTTCTGGTGTACAGCAAGCTCAGTGAGTCTGTAAAGCTCCCTGCCCACCAAGACCTCCTTTTATTCACCTCCATCTTCCTTTTAATCGAGTGATATCCAGAAAGTGTAAAATTATCTGTCTGCCTTCAGTCACTGCCCTTCCACATCCAGCTCCCACCTGGGAACGGTGCGAATGCAGCTGCTGACATGTCATTTCACAGAAAATCCTGAAAAACAACCACCCCTGGAGTTCTGAGATGGATTTAGGTCAATCCCAGGGAGACTTTTACTAGGGGAGCTTCAGAGTCCCCTGCACCAGTCCTCATTAACAGAGGCTTCAGCAAGCTGCTGCTGCAGTGGCTGGCTCCAGGGGGGAGCCAGGGAAGCCGAGGCAGCCGCCTCCCTCGAGCAAACCCAAGGATTTTGGTACAGGCAGGGCAGCATTATGAAGCCAAGATGGTGCACGGGCTTTGGGGCAGCAGGGAAAGAGGGGGAGAGAAGAGAGAAGCTGGGCAGAGAAAGCAAGTGTGCTTGGGGATGGTTCAGCCAAGATCCTGGAGAGATATGCAGGGAAGGACCAGGAGCCAGGGCATGATGGATGCAGGAAGCAACATGCTCAGAGGATGCTCTGGCTTTGTTTCAGCATCCCAGTCTCCTAGAAAAGATCTGCAATAGCATCCCAATGGTTAAACAGCAGCCAGGCTCATTTCCTCGCTCTGATGTGTCTTTATGTAAGGGAGCCCGGGATTCACAGCATGTGCAGGGGATCTGGAGGTGGGAGCCCCTCGGAAATGAACCGTGCCTTCCTCTGATTGCCACCTTCAGCAAGAAAATTGTCCTTTCAGTTCTAATTAAAAAAAAAAGGAAAAGATCAATATATGTGTGTGCATAGATATAGAAAGCAATTGCAGCCCCCACAGAGTGAAAGGAATAAATAAAGGAGTGGGAGAATGATTCAGTAGCAAAAGCTGGTTATGTGCGTGCCCATTAGCAAAACTTCGAGAGGAACAGGGCTAATGACATTGAAATAATAAAGTCATTAGAGTGAACAGCCAGAGCTGGTGCTTACACCTGTAAGTGCTGCTGAGTCTTTGAGTAGATTAAGTTCATTTTAGTGACCGCGGCTGCCTCTTCTAAAGTAATTATTGACAGATCCATGAGCTGTTTGCTTTGCATTTAGTGATCAATTAGTATGCAAACACTCTCGCCTTCCTAGCCAGGCCTGTGGGATGTTTCTGTAGTTAATTATTTAAATACTTAGGTGACAGGATAACGGATTTCAGGAATTCTGTTGTATTTAAAGCCTGGCTGTGCCCTGTGATGTGGAAACAATCTGACTCTCATTTTAAAATTTCCATCCCAGCAAGAATTTGCTCAGTTAGAGAGGGGAAGTATCTGCAGATGCGTCATTAAGAGCATGCAATAAAATGGAGCATTAAAGCAGTGCTCTGAGCTGGGAACATGTAGATGGGGAGGGCTTGTTTGAGGGGGAGGAAGAAAGGGGATGCCAGGAAAACCAGGAACTTTCTGACTCAGTGCTGTAGTGAGTAAGGATTTTGAGGAAGCACCCACGGGAGAAGACCTGAAGGTGGTGGTTATAAGAAAAGGATCCTGCGTAGGGCCAAATACAAGCATTGTATTTATACAAGTATAAATACACAAAATTTTGACTCTGTGATTTCCTCCTTGCTGCCCCAGTCTGGTGATCACCAGGGCTTTGAGCACAGCCAAGGTCTGTCCCTGAGAACATGGGGGACAGCAGGAGCAGTGACATTCTGCTGCTACTCCAGCATCAAACACCACGGGCATGATAACAGGAAGTCTTTTCAGGCCAGGGATGAGCAGCTTGCCCATGTGCTGCAGCCAGACCCAGAACTGTCCTTCTCAGACTGTTTTGTCTGGCAGAATCTCAGTTTTAAAACAAAAACTCTGCCCCTTTATTTGTGGCTGAAAAGGAAGGACCAACCAATAGAGCCCAACAGCACGCAATGTAAAGATGAGGGTGTACTGGAAGCCTTGGTTGGTGACTTGCAGGTGGCTTGGCCAAGCCCCAGCCCCTGAGAGATAACCCATGCTGATGTGACTGACTGCAGGCATCTGTTCTTTGGGAAAGAGGGTGCTGCCATCCTGGGGAATGATGCCTCATGACAACACCTTTGGTGGAGCTGCTGCTACCAAAAGAGGAACCCAGACTAAAATGCCTGTCATGGAGAGACCTCAGAGAGGAGTTGAAAGGAGATGATGATCCTGAGCCACCACCTGCAGCCCCATGTGCTTGGCCATCTCCCTGTCTCCCTGCCCAGGAGCTGGTATCCATGCAGAGACACCTGCAGGTCTGTCCTCCCCATCTCTCCCAGTGCAGACGTTCAGGAAATGCTGCTCTGTGCTGGCATGTTGGCTCTGGCCCTGGCTAATGAACTCTGTGCAGAGGGATGGGTTTCTCATCCACATACAAGCAGAGAATTACCATCAGCTAACCCTGGGTCCTGGCAGTGGATCCAGACAGTGCTGTGGCTGGCAGGGGTTTCCCTGTGCCACATGATGTGGTAACATGGGCCAGTTTGGCCTGTGAGCACCAACCAGTGTGACCTCAGGCTGGTCCCTTCAGCCTCTGAGCTGCAGGTCAGCAGCTTCGGTCTCCTGCTGCAAGCTTTATTGTGCCTATCAACCAGATGAAGGGAACTGACAGGGGAAGAACCCACTCTGACCGTGCTATAGCAAGGTGGACCATCGAGCCCCACACCACAGCCCTCATCAGCCACATCCCAGACAGCTGCAAAGCTCATCTCCCCCACAGTCAGGATGGATTAACACGGCAAACCACAACCAAGCAAACTCTCTGTATCCTATTATCCATCTCCTAAACCATCCTGTCCTCCAGTACAGCATTCTTTGCAGAGCAAAGCACCATTGATTTCAGTGCCAGTTTTCCAGCCCTGTTATTTATTTAGCATGAAAAAGCTAGTTTGCATGCTTCTTCCCTCTCTGCTTATCAGTCAAGGGATGTTTACACTGTGAAAAGCAACTGTTAAGACAACAGCATCTTTCTCCATAATAATTTATTGTCCTCAAAAAATGAGTGGGGCAGCTTAGTATCTTGTTAACGAGTCTGTCAAATTGACTGTGATGGCTGGGGAAAAATACAAAATAAAAAAATGGACCTTATATTGAAATCAATGGGAGTCTAACTACTTTTTAAATGCCATTTTTCCCATTGGGTGTCAATTAAGCTGTCAAACATAATAGGCCTGTCCCAGAAAAAAAAACCCCATATCTTCAATAAATAAACGGACTAGATAAATCCATTAATAACTGGTATGTACTGAAGACTCCTCTGCTAGTGCTTGTTATCTTTTTTTTCCTCCTCTCTCAAGTTTACATAACTGTCTGAGAGCTAAAATGCATTTAATTCTCTCCTAGCATATGGCTATTAGGTAGGATTTACTGTTAAAAGTGCTTTCTGACATGTGGCTAATGAAGTCTGTGTATGTCTCGCCTCTTTAATAGGCTCTTGAACTGCAGCCGCATTTCCATGCTGCTGAGGGCTGAGCAGCAGTCTGCCTCTGCTATCTACCAGCTCCAGACTAATGGAGCAAGTTTGAGGAGCTCCTAATCACTTATTCCTCCCTGGTCACAACTCCCTATCCCCGCCTTTGGAGGGAACGTGGGACCAGCCTAGCGAGGAGCTCATGTGCTGGCTGCCAGGAGAAATCTCATTAAGCATTTTGAGCACCTTTGGGACCTCCTGGCTCCAGCCATAGTTCCCCAGATCTTGCAGCCTTGCTTTTCTGCTGGACCAGAGCTCTGCCCATGCTCCAAACTCCCACAGTCATGGCAAGGCCAGGACCAAAAGAAGAAGGTCATCAGGATGCATAAAATAAATGGCTCTGTCCTGATTTTTTATCCCATGACTGGGACTTCTCTCATTTTCCTGACCCAAGACTCAATGGGAAGGGGATGTCTGGACCCAGAGATGTAACACCAAATCAAAGACTTTATCTTCTCTGGGTTTAACCAGCAGCAGACTTCCATGAATTTGCTGGAATGAGCTTGGGGAGACAATTGAGGCTGAGCCTTGAGTTTTTTAGACTCAGTGTCCATACCAGTACGTAGCTGTCTGTACAACGGGCTCAGGACACAGTCTACTCACCCTTCAGGGTCCTTTGGGTTCCTCTCCCCTCACTCTGGGTGTCTGGCATGGCCCCATTAACATGTGGATCTGTGATGCTCACTACCAAAATGTCCCCACAGATAAAAAAGGTTTCCAAGTTGCTGTGTGATTCAAACAAGGCACTAACCAAGCAATCACCTGGCATAGTTACACGCTGCCAAAAACACTATATCTGCTAAGCCCTGTCTCCCAAGACCCCAGATTCTCAGGCAGGGATCTGCATGGACTCTTCCTACAAAAGGCAAGTACCCTTTCCTACAAAGGGCTGCTCCTTGCTCCTCTTGCAGCAGTTTTTTCAGCAAATAATTCTTCTGGATGAAGTAGATGTCTTTGTTAATTCTCCTGCCAGAGTGACACATAAGGTCTCACTGAGACCCATCAGCCACTTCTGGGGATGACAGGGCTGGATGGAGCCCGTGAATCCTGCTGTCAAGCACAGCCAGCCAAGACACCTCACCCAGAGATGCTCATTAACACCCGGCCATTCCCATTAGGGCAGTGATGACTGTAAGTCGCGGCAAAAATAGAAACTCCCATGGAGAGGGGAGCATCTCTCTCTGGCAGGGCTGATTAGCTCCCGGGTATGAATCGCTTGCCGTGGGGCATTTGGGGGTCCCATGTCACAGGGCTCGGAGAGGTGGCAGCCGCCCCACCAGGGCTGAGCTGCCGTTGATACAACTAAGTAGAATTACTTAAATATTCACAGACTCCTTCCCCCATGGTGTTTACTAGGAATTTACATTTCCACAAGTACTTTGATTTCTACACATTTCCTTTCATTCTTCCCCCAGGGAGGGGCCACCAGGGGAGGTTTCTTCTCCTTTGCTTTCCAGCAAAGCTTCAAGCCCTCCCATTTCAATTTGGAGGGTTTCCTTTTACCCGTTGCTCTCTTCACTTTTTTTCAAAGAAAGAAAGCTAAGAGACAACAGAGGAGAGATGAAGGAGAGCCTCTAAAAATACCAAAGTCCTCCCCCGCCGCCAAGAAATGCCACATAAAAACCCTCCAGCACTCCCAAGCACCCCAGGCTGATGAAAGAGAAGGTCTCTGCAAAACTTCCGGGGCAAAATCCATTGCTTGAAAACACTCATGAAAACTCATTCCTACTTTACACCCAACTTTGCCAGACGACCGAGAGCAGCTGCTGTACTCCAAAGGGATGTCTCTCTTCCGTGTGCTCCCATCTCCCACCTTTCCCGGCAGGCAGCAGGCAGTGCTGGGAGGCAGCCGAGCCCCGGCTCGGCCCGGGCTGCCTGGCACGGCGTGTTGGCTGCCAAGCCAGCTGGCCACGGCGCGCCTGAGCTCCTGCTGCTCGGGCAGCTGCCGGGCTTTTGGCTCCCAAGCTGTCCGGGCAGCAGGAGCTGCTCTCCGCGCTGGCAGCCCGGCTCTGCAGGCAGCCTGTGGGCCAGATGCTGCGTAGGTCTGCGCTGCAGTAATAACCATAATTAATAACAATAACATGCCTGCAAACCATGATGACAGCAGGCACTAATCTTTCATAATACTTTTAAGACAGGAAGGGGAGAATCCTGCCATACAAGTCCTGCTCTATATCAGTTTGGAGCCAATACTTAGAGGAGGCAGAAGACCTCTTAAGTGCCATGCAAATTTGTTTCTCGTTGAGCCAGGTTCTCTCAAAACCTTCTGTCCTTACTCTGTCACTGAATTTACTTTTTCCCAGTCTGTGTCTGTAGTATTAGGCAGCAAACCTGATACTTGCAGGCAGAAAATATTCAGGAAAATGGCAATTTTATACGGCTACAGCCATTTCACCAAGGTGGGAAACAGGGAGGATTTACTGCTGTGCTGAGCATGTGGCCTTTTAGTGCTGCTGCTTCTCCTTCAGTGAGGTGTTTGATTTGCTCAGCTGGGAGCAGGCTGGCACTGGTGCTACCTGCACCCACGTTGGTGAGGCAGTGTGCAGGACACCAGCTCCCAGGAGCACAGCAGCTCTCTGGGGATCAGGGTGTCGGGGCTCAGTTTCCCCAGCCCCGCTGTGTGTCAGTGCAGAGGGCAGGAGCTGGCACACCTGCCCCCTCCTCCCTCCGCAGTGCTGGTCTCACACCTCCCCATGCTGCTGTCTCATTTATTTCAGGCTCATCAGCCAACTATCATCCAGGAAAACCTTTGTGTTTGGAGTGTTTCATTCCCTGAGCACGAAAGAAGGGTAGAGCACAGCCTGCTTCGCACACCTCATCCCCTGCCTCCCCTGGCCTTTCCCTCCAGTGTAGCCCCATTAAAACCAGTTTTGCACACACTGTGAGCAAGAAGCTTCTTGCCCCACATGATAGTTGATGTGGCAGAGTCTAATAAAAGGTGGACAGCCATATCCAGACTGTCCCAGGAAGAAAGGACACCCTAGGGAATCCACACCATGAAACAGTTGCTCCCTGCCCCTGGCTCCTTGGAAAAGGCTTTGGAGGGAAAATGTTCTGAGTGAGAACTCCCCACATCTGCTTTTTCTAATTCAACATCCCTCCAGGGGCTGAGAGGAGACCACACTGTTCATGTTCTAGTTCCCAGCCCCCTGCCTCAGTTTCCCCATCTGTGACATGGGGGTTCGATAATGACCTCCTAATCCCTGAGATTGAATTGGGAGGTTTTCAAAGCTGTAGACAACCAGTGGGTACCCAGACACAGCAACAAGCATTTATGAAGTGAGTGGAGCTGCAGGGGCAGAGGTGTTTGAACACAGCCACCACAGAAAAAAACAGATGCTATTTAAAAAGTGCTGTTGCATTGTTTGCTGAACCCTGCAAGGAGTGATTACATGGCTTCCCTGTGAGATGTCAGAGCTCATGGTCCCCTTCAGTCCGTTGTGTCTCAAGTTGCAGGACTCACTCCCACAACAGCCATGACAGTTCAGTGGCTGGGTGGGCTCTGCTAGAGTGGAAATACCTCCCAATTACACTAATGAGGTGCAAGTTCCCCAGAGGGATCTGGAGATGAGGCACATCGTTTGAAGAGGATTTTAATTGGCCTGGGAATGTGAGGGCTACTGGAGGTGCACACCAGCCAGAGAAGGCTCTCTGGGGTCCTGCTCCTCTCTTGGTGCTGGAGAGAGGCAGAGGCCACAGTCATGGCTGGGATGGACACTGGGTGTCCTCAGCAAGGACACAGCCAGCATGTCCAGCCACACCACCAGGACTCTCAGATGAGCCTGGCAGTGAGTTGGGCTCTCCGTTGTCCTGAGGACTGGGGCTCTCTGTTCTCCCATGTGGTGGCACCAAATCCAAGCACCCATGGAAAACAGAGCCTTGCTCTCCAGAGGGTCCCCTCAGCATTATTGCTCCCAGAGAAACTGCCAGAAGAGCTGCTTGAGCTGCTGCCACTCTTAGAAGGGAACATCCAGTGTTTTACCCTGCAGGGCAGTCCCAGCCTGTGTGGCTGGTGAGGGCTGCCTGCTGCTGTGCATTGCAGGGGCAGGACTGAGGGACCAGAGACAGGTGATGGAGCCAAGCCTTGATCATGCAAGGTTGGGGCTGTCCTGGGAACTCTCTAAATCCCCAACAAGGAGAAGGGGAGCTCTTGCAGGGGTGATACTGTGGCAATGACATAGGGGAGGAATCTCTCTCATGGTCAACTGCAAAAGCCTCCCCTGGCACTTTCTGCAGGGGAGAGATGCTTGCTCAGCATCTTTCCTCCTGGGCTGGTGCCTCTGAACAGGTGTAGATTCCTATCCCTCACCTTTGCAAGCCATGAATCAGCTGTCCCAGCATCTTCCTCCTCTCTTAAATGCTGTCCCTTTCCCTCATCCCTTGCCTCTCTGCCTCCTCCTCCCCAACAAGAGCCAGTGGGGATGAGGACAGCATCATTCCCCATCCAGGGAACGGGAGATGAGTAATGATGAGATGAGGTGGGAACAGAAGATGTGCTGGGGTAGAGGACAAATACAGGGCAGCAGCTCCTGGCTCCACCATGTCCTGTCTGCCTGCTACCCCTGTGCTCCCAAACACTCCGCTGGGGCCTGGCTCAGCTGCATGCCTGGATGTGAAAATTCCCAGGGTACTTCCTTCATTCACAGTGGGACAGCTCCTGCCATGCTGGGCGTTGTAGCCTGTTGAGATATCATCCAAGGCAACCCTTTAGTGTTTGATTTATCCGAAAGGTGATCTTGGGAGGACCAGTGTAAAATTTGCTGAAGAAAATATGTTTTTTCTTGACAAGAACCATGAGGTCCCACTCTGGAAGCTCCCGCTGCATTACCAACCCCAGCACAACATGAGGGTGGATGGGTGGGCTGGTGTGTTTGTGTGAAAATGATGGTTGTACATCAGTGCACAGATAACTGCGGGGTTCAGTGCAGATGGGTGGATGCACGGATGGATGGATTCACTAAATAGCAAAATAACACAGATCCTCAGAAAAAAATATATTTGAAAACTCTTGGTAATGTCTGCTCTGAACTCACTGTGACTGTCTGCTTTGTCAGTCTCAAATTCAGAGGAATGGGAAAAGCTTTTACAAATCTCCTTCATCATGCCAAAGGGGTAAACAAAAGGAATCGCCTGCTCCTGTAACTTGGGGTGAACTTGTCCATCAGGTGATTTGAAATCTGAAAGTAATAGGAGCTTTAGAAAGAAATGCCATTATCTATCAGCTTTGCATTTGTACTCTGTGTTAATCCTTTTTGTTTGCCATCAGAGAAAAGCAACCCTTCACTTTGGGGTGATTTTGATGTATGAGTGATATTTTATCACACTGCAGAAAGTGACCAATCTGAAGTGGAGGATGAATATCATTCTTCCTGCTGGGAAAATTATTAATAGAGCTGTGGGAATTGTTCACCTTATCTTTATTTCAGGTACAGAACTACTGCATCATGCATCAAGTTTAGTATCCATATCTGCAAGACTAACATGGGCTTTCTCCAAAAGAGCTGTAGGCAAGATCAGGAAAGCTTAGCTATATATATGTATATATATAAATGTGTAAGTGTATAAAATTGCCCATACTTTAAACATAGGTAGAATTTACTCATACCTTCCAAGTAGAAGCACTGAAAAAACCCCACAGAGCATGACAAGCTCATCATTATAATTAACATTTTTTACAACAGTTTAAAGGAAATAAATTCAGTTTGGTTTCTTTAGGCTTTTGTTCTTACTTTCAAAAGTAACTACTTGCTGTCTTAAGAAAAGCCTACAGACGAGGCAGAGACAGAAACTGCTTATTTAGAATGCTCCTTATTATGGAAATGTTTGACTGCCCTTTTGGGATTGTTTCAGCAGAATTAAGCACACAAGACTGGAAGGGAAGAAAAGGGACTTCAAGCCACATCCCCAGCAATCACAGCCCCAGGGCAGCCACGTGATGCAGAAGAGTCCCCAGAGCATCTCCTCCACAGCCCGTGTACACAGCACGCCAACATCCCCTTGGGATGCTGGAGCTCTGTCAGAAAACAGACCCACAGCTCTCAGGTGGCACGGGGAGAGGGGACAAGAGGTAGCATATGTATCACCAAATGTTTGAAACCGCAGTGGGTTTGCTTGGGGAAGTTCAGAGATGCCTGGCTCAGGAGTTGGGACGCTGGAGCTCTGTACCCCCAACAATCTCAGCCCATAGGTCTTTGCTCAGCTGCTCTGCGCTGAGCCCACTGTGTGTGACAGGGTTGTGCTGTAGCAGGACCTGCATCCTGGGGCAGAAAGCACTGGGAGATGCAGCAGGCATCACATTCCTCCTCCAGGTAGAAGCCACTTTGTTAAAAATGTATGACTCATGGAACAATCTGCTTCAGCCCCCAGCTGCTTGATCCTCAGTTGCTCTTCTGCACCTGCCCACAAAGCCTTCCAGCACTTAGTGCTGCTCCCCTCTGCCCTGCCAGCAGCTCACCCCCAGGCTGCCAGGTGAGGAGATGTGCAGAGGTCTTGCCGAAATATGGCTTTTGCCATCTGTGTCATCCACACAACAGATGGGCACACTAAACAGAGGTCCTTAGCAAAGGCCCATTTGAGCCCTGGATTTGATGGGCTGTCTATCAAATCCATTAGCAGCACCAGCTCTGTGCACAAAATTAAGTCATTTCTAAGCCAACACAGTGATGAGAATGGCATAAGAGCTGTAGACTCACTTCTTCCTTTGGCAAGGGCAGCACCTCACAGAGTCAGACTGACTGTGACTGCTGCCAGGAGATGGGTCAGGGTGTAGAGCCCACAGTGGCTCTATCCATAGAGAAGTGGCTTTGTCCAGCAGCTGCAGGTATAAAAAGCTGCAGTCTCCTGGCTCTCCTCCTGGCTCTTTTCTTCGTGTGTCCCTTCCCACTCTCATGGCAAGAGTAGCCCACCCCAGGTTCTCATCAAGAACCATGATTTGGTCTTAGCCTACAAATGCAAAGCTGAAAGTACAGGAGGACCTCAATTAGAAGAGACCACAGCTTCAATGAGGAAGGTTCATGGCATCATTGTCAGAAATTATTTAAACATCAATACAAGTATGGCCTCAGCTCTGGGACTGTGTCACAGGCCTATAAATACAACTGTGTGACCCAAACTGCAGGAATAGTCACAAAGGCTGCAGAAGCCTGCTGTAAAATCCCAGCCCACAGAGCAGGAAGCTTTCAAGCAAGGGGACACGGCCCTTCCACTCACCCTTTGTGCAAGGAGACTGACTCATGAGTGATTTCATTCCCCACCACATTCATCAACCTCACCTCATCTGCTGTTCCTGCAGCCTGGAACATCCCTCCTGTGTTATTCCCCCTACACAGCCCCCTGCATTTCCCTCCTGCAGTCATGGCCCAGCTGAAAACATGCATTTTTCTACTCTTGACTCAACAGAGCCAGTTGCAGGGTGAAGGAGCAAATGAGCTTCCATTCTGCCTTGCATATTAGCAACAAAACATGACTGACTGCCTCCTGATTGCAAACACTTTATTCTTGGTGACAGCATGGTAGAGGCACAAAGGATACAGCTGGATTTGCAGAGCCCAAGATGAGCTCTGCAGAACTGATAATTAGAAGAAATCATCTTTTTGACTTGTGAGCTGAGCACATTTGAACTGAGATCAGTGAGGGGGAATAAATATGAAAACCAATTATGTCATTTGAACCAAGTCACTTCCCTGATTATAATCACCTCCCTGTATGGGCATAAAAAAGGTGAAAAAATCCCCATGTCAAATTATTAAGCGAATTAGGGTGACCAGACTGCACTTAATGACTCTGTCGCTCGTAGAATTTAAGTGAAGTTGTCTGATGGGATTCTGAAGTCAGATGTGCACTGAGAGGGATAATTGGAGCATCAGAATGAGGATTTATGGTATCGTTGTGGTAGGAGCCTCAGCGTAGGTTGTACAGAGCTGCACTGCCACAGCAGGAGATCTCACTGCTGGCAGGGGCTGGAGTAACAACTGCAAAGCTGCGCTGGGTTCTGCAGGGCAGAGCTCCTGCCAGGAGGTTTCGCTCATGGTGAAAAACAGAGTTAGAGCCTGATGATCCAGCACCACTCCTGGCATCCCAGCAAATACTCCTTGATTGCAGCAAATGGAAGAAGTGAGGACTTCACTTAGAAAGAATGTGAGAAGTCAGGTAAATGCTGCATGAAACAAGCTGCTTATAGTCTTGTGAATATGACTGAGATACAGCAAGATCAAAGATCCACAGAAACAACCCCTAAAAGCAGAGACAATCCCAAAAGATGCATCCCAAACCCACTTACCACCACTCTAAGGCTGGATCTGAAAGACATTAAGTGTCCATAAAGAGGTGCCCTGTTTCCTCCCTATAAACACATTTACATTTCTTCTCTGTCTGGTCCAAATCCACCAAGATTATGTCAAGAATATGCCTATATACTACTGTGCTGCAGGCCAAAGACAAACCCTGCCAGCAGCATGCAGCCCTTGCACCAAGCTCCAGCATTCATTTCACCATCACAACCCTCTGGAAAGCCTTGAGATGAGAAAAAATCTTAAGAGCTGTCTGCTCTCTCTTGCTGTGCTGCATGAACCAAGCCTGTGCTGAGGAGCTTGCTGAGCAGTGTTTACACACTTACATCCACTAAGCTTCAGCAGCTTTGCTATCTCTCAGTGGAGATGTTTTAAGAAATACATTTTTGATCCTTTGTTAGCTACCCACTGGAGGTCTTGTGGAATCCAAATGAAATACCATTAGGAGACCTTTAATCTGCAGTGCTTCCAGTAAAACCAGATGGTCTCTCTCGAGCACACAGGCTCATTCACTGAAGGCTCTCCCGGCACGCTTACCCTCAGCACTGCAGCTCGGAAAGCGAGCCAGGAGCTCAGCAGGCTGGAATTGGCTGGGTTCCCCTGCCATCAGAGGGGAAAAGCCAGTCTGTGCCAGCCAACAGTCTGAACCAGTATTTCCTCACAGGAAGGAAATCAAGGAATTTGGATGGCTCTTCCCAGCGGTCTGCCAGGATCATCTAAGAACCTACACTGCTGTCTTCTGCTCACAATTCAGGAGGACAGAAATACTTATGTCTGTCAAACTCTTTAATCTCCCTGGCTGAAGCTGCCTGTCCAAATTAGAAACCTAACTAGATTTTCCCCAGACTGCTTGTAACTGTGTCTTATCCTTCTATTAAGATGAGGAGGATTATTTGAAGCTTTTGTTCTTTACAAATCCCCTTGTGTGAAAGCAAGGTGGTGCTTTAGACGAAATCTTCATTCCACTGCTCAGATGAGAGATGCAGTGCTTTCCCACAAAGGATTTAGTGACATTGGATGCTGAAAACCAGTACCACATTGCTGGGTGTGTGCTCTATGATGCTCTAGTCCTCATGCTCGCTGCTTTCTTCCTTTGAGCCTATGAAGCTGTGTTTCTTCAGCCCTGCAGAATGAGTCAGAAATCCTCTTTTTTGATGCTAAAAGCATAAAAATAGGCAAATTTTCATGTTAAATGGAGATCAGGAAGAGAGTTCCCTCTGACAACTTACAAACCTCGTCTCCTCTGAAAGCCTTTGCTTAGCTGCATCACTTGCTCTTATTTTAATTTGCTTTAGTGATTTGCAGTCATTAAATCACTTAGCTAAAACATGTATAAATCTTAGTGCTGAATCCCTGCAAGCTAAACACCTCTGGGGAAAGCCTGATCAGGTCCCCCAGAGGGGTATCTAAGGGATATTTAGATATGTCTGGTTATCAGACATAGAGGCCTGCTGAAAATGGGCAGCAGGGAGACTGGCTGGACAATTTTATCCTCAACAAGTTGGTGGGTCCCTCCCAAACCAAGGGCTTTAGGAAGCACCTGGCTCTGCTCATGTGTTCTGTGCAAGGAGAAGGGCATAGCCACGATATACATCCATATCTCATGCATCCTGGAGCCCTGTAAGAGACAGGGACTAAGTGTTCTGGATGGAAAGGTAAATAAGGATTTGCATCTCCAAAACTGTCAACAGCTAGCAACTGCAGGTGCAGTGTAGGGGAGCAGGACATCTCCAGAGGAACACAGACCCAGGAGCAAGGCACAAAGCTGTGTTCCTGCAGATCAGGTACTGTAGTGAATCACTTCCTCAGCCAATTTTTCCCAAGCACTGTTCAAAAGAGGAAAAAAAGCCCTTTTTGTTGGTGAGATACTCGACTGGGAGGTGTGCCAGTTTTGCCTTGGCCTCGGGGAAGTTTCTTAGCATTGGTGAGTGCTTGAGGTTCTTAGATAGCTTTCTGGAGTTGGGTCTTCATTTCTCTGGGTTTCTAGCCTCTCTCCTTTGTGTAGCCCTTTCAGACTGTAAATGTTTTAGAGCAGGAAGTCTCTTTTGTTATGTACAGCACCTAGCACCATAGAGCCTGCTTGATGATGCCATCAAGAGCCCTGCAACATAACAGCAAGGGCAAAGAGGGATGCCGAATCAAAGGAGTTCTCATTAGCAGGCCGGGCAGGGGATGCTGGAGGAACTGCCACGCTCCGTGACACGCTGGGTTTGCACCCAAGAAGTCAAGAGCTCCTTTCCAAGCCGCCTGACGTTCCCCTGTGATCTCCTTGCAGGATGCTAATGGGGCCAGCAGGCAAGTGATGTCTGACAGACACAGATTCTGAGTGTTGTAACACAGAGCACATCAGTAGAACCGGTGCTGGGTCCATCCCTCGGTGTTTGTCCACCCTCAGCGTTTTCACGTTGCGGTGACAGAGCCTCCCCTCCTAGGTAATCTCCTTGGGAAGTTGCGGTGACTTTGGCTTAGTCTCTGGGAAGTCGTTCTGGGGAGTGCAAAGTGAAGCATCCCGTAAGCAATTAGCAGGAGGAACACGTGCATTGCAGATGGTTAATCTGCCTGCTTTCATGTGAACAAAGGAGAAGTCCCTTGAATGAAAGGAAACGGGTAACTTTAATGCAGGCTACAGTAAATGCAAATTAACTCCACAAATAAAGAAGCTTTTCTTCTTGGAGCCAAGAAAACATTTCTCAAAGTCTGTATTTTAAATATACAATAATCTCTTTCATACCTCAGAAAGCTGTCCCTGCCGTGAGCAGTCTGATATCTTCCTTGCAGACAGTAATCAGTCCATCACCAGCACTCAAGGATGAATATTAATATTTGATTGTTCTCTTTGTATCCCAGCACGTCCAGTTGCGGGGCTGGAACCAGACTGACTTCCCCCACAGCCTGCAACCTGCCTGGCCTCAGATTTAGGCTGGAGTCCAAGAAGATGTCTCACATCAAGCTCTGGGGCATCCAGAGATCCTGATATGGACCTACTGCCTTCCTCAGCACTAGGGTGTGTCAAATTTTTAATCCACTGGTCCACAATGCTGCAAAGACCCTGTATCAACTCAGCTTGCCCCAGGGAGCTCATCCCTTGCTAGGGATGCCAGAGCTGAACAAGGCTGTGCACCCCTTCAAGGACACCTTGAGCTGCTCCAGGACTGAGGGCCAGGCAGAGGCAACAGCTTTAATCTGATGAGGGGCAGAGCTGAAACAAGCAGAAAGTTTGGGGCTCTTCTTCAGCAAGGCAGCCCATGCTAGTTATGAGAACCACTGCTGTCCTCTCCCTTCACAGCAGCACAAAGGCAGAAAGGTGCCCCCCAATTGAACACTCTTGGAGGAGGGATCAAATTTTCCTGAGAAGGGCAGAAGGTGAGGGGCACAGCAGCCCACTGCACCTGGGAGAGCCAGGTCTGTGCTTGTGGAGCAGCCGGGACCACTGCTAATGGCCTGGCTACTGCAGATGCAGGGGAAGAGAGCGGAGCCAGATGGAGGCAGCAGGCTGAGCTAGGTGGCCCAAGAGTCTGGGGAGGCATTGCCTGAAGATATACACAACCAAGCACACAAGGTGATGCTCCAGCCTTGAAACTACCTGGCAAAAACTCCCAAAGGAGGAGCCCTGGCCCCACTCAGCACCCACCAGCACCTGAGCCTCAGCACTGCTGCTCCCACCTCCAGCCCAGTGCAAAACAAACAATGGCCACTTCAAATAAAGCAGGAGAGAGTATGAACACCAGTCTCCAGGATTGGCTACGGTGGTCCCAGTGCTGGCTCTTTCCACCTAAAGTTTCTGAAAGGGACATGAAATCCAAAGCAGTGACAGACTTCTCAGTGCATTCAAACATGACAGATTTGTAAGTTGGTGAAGCTGGTGGCATTTGTGAGGATTTGGTTGCAGATGGATCAAAGAAAATCCATCCCAGGAGAGAGCCTTTGCAATGAGAAGCAGAGTGTGTGTGTGAGACAGGGAGGAGGGAGCACAGTGGGGGTAGAGGAAAGGACACAGTGCAGAAGATTATTTTAATTTCCTTCTCCTTCAGGCTCTTTATTAACACCCTGCCAGATCCCTCTCCCTGGCTGTTGCAGCAGTGGTAGAGGCCAAGCTAAATGTGATAGCAGGGGGGTGCAAATCAGGGGCAAGAGAGACTAAGGCATCTACACATCTTGCATCTCTCACAGCAGCCATGAGATCAGATGGGGCTAGAGACAATGTGGGAATAAAGGGAATAAAGAACCAGTGACAAGCTTCTGCTTCTTGTGACCAATCCAAGTGACCTGCTGCAAACAGAACCCTGAGAGGTGCTAATATGCGAAGATGCAATTTCCTGGTCAGCCCACACCTGCTCAAGTCTGTACATCACCTACTGCCAGCACGGCTGTGCCAGCCCAGCAGCCACTTGCCTCCAAGGCTTGCCTGCATCATGGCACTCATTGCCTGATCCTAAGCAGGAAGGGAGGAGAAAGCCTGCAGCAGCCATGGCTGGTTCTGGGATTTAAGTTCATCCTGGGGCTGTAGAGAAGGAAATCTTGCACAGAAAAGAGCAGCCAGTTTCAGCCCTCAGTACAGAGCTGCTGCCCCAGTGCTGCCAGAGCTGCTGCTTCCCCCTTGGCTTCCTAGAGAGATGAGGCTTGTATGGACCACCTGGAACTGGGAGTATCATGTTGTCCAGAGGGCTGCCAGTCCCCCACCCCGAAGCTTTTGACCCTTCAGGCCATTCCCAGAGCAGGTTTTTCAGAAGGAAGAGATCCTAGAGAGGTGAAGCCCTCCCCAAATGTTGTGAGCTAGTGGATGTGGATGTAGATGTGGATGTGGATGACTAGGCAGAGGAGGGGCCCCTGCTAATTTTTCCACCAAGGCGCAGCAGCTGGAGCTCAGCCCCTTGGTACACAACAGAGAATACACACATATACACACAGAGACGTGCACACAGGCACAGAGCCAATCTGGGATGCACTTTGGGCAAATTTCACATCTTTCTGGGTGCCAGAGAGTGCAACTGTGAGAGGCAGAGGCACAGGAAAGATGGGTTGACACAGGCTCAAAGACAGCTGTAAGTCACTTCCAAAATAAGAACACATATAAGCGAGTGAAATAAAGCCAGGACTGAGGGAAAGGATAAGGAGACAGAGCACTTCTCCACTCTCCTTGAGGTGCCTCGGCGGGTGGGCAACTGAACAAATGCCTGGAAGCCTCCGCTCCACCAGGGGCACGGGAAGTTAAAGCACCACCAGCAAGACAGGCCCTGGAGTATTAGTGCTAATAGCCATCTCAGCCAAATTAATTCAAATTGCGTTCAGCCGACCATGAAAGCGTTGTTGGTGGCAGCGCTTCCCCATCCGCTCACATTTTCATGAAGTAATTAAAGCCATTAGAATGTAAACCAGCTCTTTTGGCTTGGGAAGGAAAGAAAGCAGGAAGGGAAAAGGGAAGCTGAATGACAGCTTAGCTAATTCAGCTAATATTCCCACTATTTCCGTATATACTGATTAGTTCCCATCCTCCAGCCATTTCCATACTGATGCAAAGGCTGGGGTCCTCTGCAGAGGCTCCTACACCTCCATGCAGCAGCACACCCTGACCCCAGCTCAGCATCCCTCTCATGGAGAATGATGGCGATTGGGTTTTCTTCCTAGCAGCCCTCACCCCTTCGGGTGCATATCCCTGGATGCAACTCTGTTCTCTCCCCCACCAGGAATATGTGGCAGGAGGGGAGATAGCAAACAGGCTTTGTGCTCAAAGGAAAGAAACCCTGCCACGAACCCCTAAACAAACGGACAAAAGCAGTAGATTTGAGGCAACCACACTGTTCTGGGAAGTCATTTCATGTCTGAGAAACACTCCACATGACATTCAGCTGCAACACGAATCCCCTCAAGTGATGGAGCTACTTGTGCAGTGTCTTTATTTATCGGGCAAGCAAAGGGAAAATTGCCAATGGCAGATGGCCAGAGCAGGTACCTGGGGCTTAGTTCTCTGCCAGGTGCTGGCCTGCATGCCAGAAGGCAGGCAAAGTTTGGGGCCAGCAGGACCTGCAGGGAGGGCAGCTTTGTGGCAAGTCCAGGTTAGAGAGAAATGGGCTTGAAAGTGGAGAGGGGAGAGAAAGAGGTGCCCAGCAAGGTGCAGAGGGTTGCAGAGGAGAGATAAAAATGGCAATGTCAGGAGGAAGAAGCCCTGCTGAACCCCAAGGCCAGGTGACAGCTGTGTCTAAACTGGTCTCCACTGGTGCCACTGTGGCTGGGCCGGTTCTTGAGGCCCTGTGGTCCTTCACGGGCAGTGAATGGAACTTCTGTCTGTGTGTGCATCCAAGGCAGATGCTGTTTGTTGGGCTGGCTCTGCCTAGGGACACTTCCTCAGACTATCCCGGTGTTAGACAGGGATGGAAAAGCACTCTTGACGGGTTGCAGCAGCGTACAGCTTCTTCCTGCCTTCCCACCCACTCCATCCTGCCCGTCCCTGCTGAACCAGCCCTGTGGCACGGCAGGAGTCTCGGGCAGCGGTGAGGACCCAGGCAGCACAGGCCATCACACTGCAGTGAGGCCTGAAGGGCTGGCCCCACAAGCTTTCTGTGTGGGCTTGAGCCATGCACAAAGTGCTGTGATGGATGAAGAGGGCACAGTATGGTCATTCAAACACCTGGAGAGAACTTCACTGTGGAGCTGTTCTCCCTGTCTCTGGCTCTCTGTAGTCTTTCCCTCATAAACCTGCCTCTGCTCCGTGTAGGCCATGTGGGGGTGTGGGTATCCTGACATTTATTTTCAAGGCACAGGAGTTCAAGAGCATCTGAGGGGCATATTTTGTCTGTGAACAACAGGAATGATTCCCTCCTTGGGAGGACCTTGGAGGAGACTAAAGGGCAAGTAATTTTGGATGCAGTGGTTATCTGGAGGCTCTCCTGAGCTCAGCCCGTGCTTTATTGGACCATCTCTCACCTTGGCAGACTTTTCTCAACACTTCAGAGCTAAAAGCCTGGCAGCATCATTCAGTCTACAGGACCCAGAATGTTATAACCAGTTGGGCTCGTGATCTGTCACACTGACAGGTTGGAGCACCAGACTGAGAGTTCAACTTTCCCAAGGGATCAGTCTACCTGAAGGATGATATCCCCACAGCCAAGCTGGCCTAAGAGACTTGTGAGCACTGCTGCCTCCAGCTCAGCCAGCTGACTTTGCACTGGATTGACCTAGGAGCACTCGGAAGGATTGTCCTGTGTGCCCAGCACTGAGACACAGCAATGGGTAGCTGTGGATGGCTACTGGATCTGAGTGCATGTGAGTCAGTGACAGGATCTGGACTGAACAAGGTACTCTGTTTTTCCACAGAGCCCTTATCTTGATCCAGATAATAGTGGAAATGCCCCCAAACACCCATGCCAGTATGATGGAGGGGGCAGCACTGTCAGGCAGGAAATGCCAAATACCCTTGGAGTGAGACTGCAGCCAGATACATGACAAGGCCGACCTGCACTCCATCCCACTGCTTTCACAGCTTTCCCAGCAAGGTCTAGCCCAGGTCCCAAGAACAGGATGGATGTCAAGTCTAGAGCATCCTCTGCCATTGATCTCCACAATTGGACAGCAAAGAAAAAATCCATTCAGTAAGCTAAGGAGCAAATTTACCTCTAGGACTACTGAGGATTTACAGTGCAAATCAAAGTGTTTCCCCAAGAAGTACAGTATTATTGAACCCAAGGAGTGCCCACAGTTCAATCTTCGAATTGAGGTTCCCACCAGTGGCTCCGCTTGCACCCATGCCCCAGAAATCTTGGAGTAAGAAGCACTGGGAAGCAGCAGCAGGAGGAAGGAGCTGCATTTAACTGGCAGACCTTTGTAATGGGATTCCACTCCCAACTCCCCCAGCGCAGTCCCACCGCTGCTCTCACAAACTGTGCCTGGAGGAGCACCGCACAATGCAGCCATCGCCCAGGAATTCAGCCCACCTGGGCCTCCTGGTGCGATGTGGCGAGCGGCACTTTCAATCAGGCAACATTAAAATAAGAGAGATTCACTTTTCCATTGAGATCAGCAAAAAGAAGAAGAAGAAGAAGGAGAAGATGCCAATTGAACCCAAGGGGCTAAATAGCATCTTTCACTCGATTTTCTATGGGCTCCCAAAACTATGGGAGAAAATTGAAATTTGTCTCTTTCTGTCTCCTTTTCTTTCTTTTTTTTTTTTTTTTTTTTGTAATAATTCCTAGTATGTAAGGCCTTGTGCCAGGGCTGGTATTGTGGGTGATGAATCCTGAGTCAGGCGGCAAGGAGGTTTCTGTCCTATCAGCGTGCGCTTGCCGTGGTTTGGGATAATGTGCCTGCGGCTTGTCAGGTGCTGATGGGGAGCAGGAGGGGTGGGGGGCTGAATGCATTTTTGATTGCTATAATTGCCACAGATTGGATGCTTGAGAGGAGCTAATTAACAAGGAGGCTATGGGCGGATTATACTTGCAGAACAGAATCCCATGCAGATCCTTTCCCTTTGTGCCACATGTATGAGATCATTGGTAGGTGATTATGGCTGTGAATACGGTGCTAATTTACTTTGCACGTCTGACGAAAATCCTGTACATAATAAAACGCGGAGGCAACTTAAAGTAGCCCAGTTCAGAGGGGAAGGACGGCCTTGCTGCTAAAGCACGGAACACAGAGCTAAGCTCCTGAAGTCTCCTGCATTCTCTGAGTAACCACAGCTGAGTGACAGCTCTTCTCCCTGCCTCAGTTTCTCTGTCTACCAAAGGGAGAAGGCAAGCTCTCAGCTGTGGATGTTTGCAAGGCGCTGTGCACCCTGTCAGAGAAGGTGCTGTGGAGGAAAGAACAGAAATATCGTCATGCCACGGGAGCAGATGAGACAGCGCAGCAAAAATAGCACCCAGAAAGCTGTGCACTTGGAAAAAATACACTTTTTGTGAGGACTCTTGCTCTCAGAAGAAAGGAGTGTAAGCAGCAGCTCCAGCTGTTTGTGCAGCCTCGGGATTAGAAGGAACTGGTAGGCAGGAATAGTTCTGCCACGCTGGTCCTGCTGCTGCAAGCTCATCTCACCAACATATCTCCTACATTCTCACGGGCTTTCTGGGGCCCTGAGGGGAAGAGGAGCAAAGGTTTTTCCTTAAATGTAGCCCTTATCCAGCTGGAAAGTCTTGGGCTGGGGTTTAACCCAGGCTCTGATTTCAGGGCAAGACAACACTTGTTTTTCCCTGTGCTATCTGGGCACTCATAGTGACTGAAAAAATGAGGCACTACGCTATAGTTGCTGGCGAGTTACTGGTGGTGGAGACTTATAAAGAGCTACTGGTGGTGAAGACTGAGCAACATATAAAGAGCTACTGGTGGTGGAGACTGAGCATCCATCTGTCCATCTATTCATCCATTCATCCACATCCATCCACCCATCCCTCTCTCCATCCCTGAGGGTTTTAAGAATAGGTTAAACTACAATATCAGCCTTTATTTGGAGAGCTGGAGAAGGGTTTGCCCAGGGTCCTTGCTCTGCTGTCTGTGCTGGTGGGACTTAGGCTGGGCAAGTCTGGAGGTCTTTGGTTTTTGCAAGCAGAACCCTTTGCTGGGAGTCAGGCAGCTTGATGAAGTACTGCTAGACTTTTTTAGAAAGTCGCAGTATTCCTCACAAATACATCACATCTTTATTTTCAAAAATGGAAGTGATATTTATAGTATTGGGTAATTTTCATTTGAAATATTTTCTGCAATTTTCAGTGGAATTTTTTGGGGGTGCATTAAAGTCAGCATTTTCAGAGGAAAAGAAACGAAACCATTTTCCAACTTTTTTTCTTTAAAGTCAGCATTTTGGATTCCAAATTATATACAGGGATTTAGACCTTTTTCTTCCGCAGAGTATATTACCACAGTAATTTTTTTATTAAGGTTACTGTTTCCATAATAATGGCTACCTGTTGGTTCCAAAATGAAAATATCACTGGTGGATCTCCTAATAAGAATACACTGTTTCATAATATTGCCTCTGTTTTATTTCTTTTTGTGCTTATTTACTATGCTTTGGATGATGGTTCCTAGAAAACAAAACTCCACAGCCAGCCTTCTACAATCAAGAACTACTCACCTTAATTTTACATTTAAGTTAATCAAGACCAAAAGAGAAAGCAATCTGTCTTCAGGTTTAAAAATATTTTCAATGTTGGACTCATTTCAACAACAGGAAAGGGGTTTCTTCTAGAATAAAAACCCAAGAGGTGTAAAAATGGATTTCCCCTTCTGTCATGAGTGAATTTGAGGAGAATAATCCATGAATGAGAAAGGATTGTTCTACTGAGGGAAGAGGTTGCTGCCAATTAGCAATCTGGGCTACTGGAGTCCAGGGAGATAAACTGGAGAGGACATATTTCATTTATTGAGAGGCAGGACTGACTGTCTGTGAATGATTTTAGACAAGATAACAACTGAACCTTGCCTCTGTGCAGCTCCTCTCCTTCTACTGGGACAAGTACAGAGCATCCATGCACTGTCTCTCACTGAAGAAAGAAATAGTAGTATAAGTCATGAAATAATACAGAGAAAGGAAACCATAGGCTTAAACAATCTTCTGGGAAAGAACACTGGTTTGTTGCCAAAGCAATTATTTGTGACACTCTGGTCCAGGTCCCAGTTTTGATGGTGGCAATTTTCTGACAATGTCCCAACCCCAGCTTTTGCTTTGGACCATTTCAAACAATGTCCTCATCATGCTGAAGCTTCCCTTTTTGAACAAACCCTCCATTCTTCTCCTCCCCTTAGCAAAATGTTTTCCATCCTTCCACGTCAAACTCTGGATGTTTGCCTTTGGAAAGTTGGAGAGTGGACCACATGGAAGGCAGGAATCAAGCCCAAAACCATGGAGTCATTTCCAAAGACAATGTGGTGGGAAGCTCAGCAGGGTGGGGGTGATGGGAAGAAAGAAAGAGGACACTTAAGAGGAAGGCATAGGAGTATCAGCCTGTTTTAATTACTCATATTGAAACATTGGCATGATTTGCCCTAATTTCTAAACAAAATATGTACCTCTGAAGCTGAAGAGAGAGAGCTTGTCACACATGTGGAACAAGCAAGGTAGAGATACTGGCAGAGCACATTACTAAAGGATCAACATTAGCGTATTGGCATTTGGGTTGACACCTTATCTCTGGCTGACTTCTAATGAAAAGTAATTCCAGGTACTCTTCTTCTCCTGGAGCCATCTGTTACTTCATTATTAGGATTGATTTTTGTCCTGTTGAGCTCTGCCTTCCCCCACTGAGTGACCGGAGAGGCCAAGTCCTGCCCTGGGGAGAGGAGGGGGCAGCGGTGAAGGCACAGCCTTGTCTCCCGAAAGCACTGGCGGGCACTGAGGCACGGGGGTGGCTGATAAGGGACAGGAGGGGAGCAGAAGAAAGGCCCAGTGACGAAGTTGGCACAGCCAGAAGTGCTATCCGGGCGTGCAGGCTGGCAGTGCCGGAGTGCACAGCCCAGATAACGAAGCGCAGAGTCTGTGACCACTGCCCCCGCGATGCCAGGGTGCTGCTGTCCCCTCTGCCACTCCCCAGCAGCCCCATGCCCAGACGTGGCTTCTGGGGGAGGCCAAACTGCTGCTCCAGCTCCGGCTCCCTCTCTCCAGCCCCCCGTGATGTGCAGACAGCGTTCCTCCCTGCTGACACCTCTACCCATGAGATTCTGCTTCTGCAAAGGGCTCTCGTCCCTCTCATCCTTAAATAAAGAAGAGTCCCATTAAATACTATAAAGTATTTATCGGCCAATGGGTAAAATGAACAGGTTTCTTTATGACTGCAATGATCATTAATGAAACTTCAGGGTCCCTGCTGGGACCATGGAGCAGAATAAATGACCTCTTGCCAGTCATTGTCTCCCTGGTTTCTAGGACTCTGCACCAGAAATGATCCAACTTCATTTAAGGAAAATCAGATTAAAAACAGATTAAAGCAAAAGCACCTCATGCCCCCGTTCTGATTTAACTGTGATGAAAAACAGACCATGAAGTAACTTTATAATGGGAGGAAGCTCATTTAAATATTCCCCTCCCAACAGAAAGAGATTTAAGAATTAAATGAATGAGGAGATTTTCCTTTTAATGAGATTAGCCTTTTATAATTGCTCATTATGAGCCACTCCAGAGATTTGGAAGAAAAAAAGTTATACAACATACCTGGAAAACACTGCATTAGAAACCAGCCAACCCTGCCCTGTCACCATTAGTTCCAAAAAGTGAAATCCAAACTAGTTTCTACTTACAAATCACTCATCTCAAGTGGCTGCAACTCCTCCAGATCCTCTCTGCAATTACTGGCTTTGTAAAGAAAGAGAAACAGAGGTTTGAGATTAGCAAGTCTTAATACATTTGCTAAAAATTCTCCCCTTTTCCCATGGAAACACATTTATTTTTGACTGTCAGCTGTCTGGCAAAGCCATGTGATTTCATTTCATCTTTCCAAATTTCAGTCCTACCTAAAATAAAGGCTGGACAGAGCCGCCCCTTCTGGCTTGGAAATGCTGGCTTGATTCAGAGGCATTACAGGGAGGTTAGACTAGAAGTTTTGTGCCTGAACTTGAAGCATTTGACTCTGAAGCCTCAGCTTTGGGCTGTACAATAATACCAGAGGAAGGACACATACACATGTATTATTTCATCCCTCTGTGACTGTGATTTATGTTGACTGTCAGGCTCTTTTGGATGAGCTGAAACTAATACTCAGGGCAGGATTTTCTGACAAAGTGGGATTGAGCAGCTGCTTTCTCCATTCCTGTTGACAGGACCAGGCAGTAAATGAGATCAATGGCTCTCTTTGTTTTCTCCATGTGCTGCATATTCACAGCAATCAGAGTCTTGCTCCTTCTCCTTATCTCCACCTGCAGTGCCTGAACCACCACTGGCCGTGCAGGTACACAGGGCTGCGGGATGGATCTTGCACCTTTCCCACTGGGATCCCCAGACCCCTTTCCCAGCCATTCCTTCCCCTGGGATATGCAAATGTTGCTAAATACAGGAAGAGACTCCACTCCCTAAAACTTGGCTGGCTTGAAACTGGCCATGTCCTGCTCTGCATGCAGTCAGAGGGGAGGGAGGCATTTCCACTCCAGGAAGGGGTTTTAAGACAGATGGGATGATGATGTGGCAGGACACCACTTTATCTTGTCATCTCCTGCAGGACCAGCTCAGAGCAGATTCCACATTGTCAGGGCCTGAAGTCCTGAGATCTGGATCCTGACCAGGATCCACTCAGTTTTGAGAAGGCACAGTCTAGAGCCACAGAACGCTGGAGAGCCCCACTGGTTGTGACACCGTGAGCTCAGGCTGGGTGACCACAGCCATGTCCTGGAATGCTCCCAGGGAACAGCCAAACCAGCTCACCAAGGCCATTGGCCACTCAGCACAAGGCAGTGGTCAATGTGCTGCTTACCCAGCGGCTAGAGCTGCTCAGCCCTTTTCTGCCAAATCATTTGGGTTTTCAAGACAAAATTTCCTTCCTGTTTCATTTTGTTATCAGAAGTCAAGTCCATTTCCAGAGCTGTCAGGATTACTTTGCTTTGATTTATACTTGCTTTCCATATTTGCAAAGGCAAACACTTTTCCAAGCATCTCTGCTACCCACCGACTGCATTCTCTCGCAAATCTGTGCTGGTACCAGAACCAGGCAGAAAGTGAAAATGTCCTTAATGAATCCAACCTCTCTTCACCATCCACCCACCATCAGATACTGTGCTGAGCCCTATCTCACCAGGGCTTTGGAGATAAGAGGAACTCAATCTAACTTTGGCCTTGAATGCATACAAATAGGCTTTATGTTAATATTTGCAAACAGATTCTCAGAGGAAGAAAATATTTCCCAAACTTCCCATCTTCTGGGGTTCTCCAGGCAACAGAGTAGGACAGATGCAGTCATCAGCACGGCCCAGGGATGAGGGCAAAGGCAGAATCACAAATATTCTGCATAAATCACCCAGCTGATGGGGACCTTAGAAACCCTGTGAGGTCTTGGCACCCCAGAGCACCCTGTGGGCAGCCTTCTGAGTGGAGTTGGGCAACGTTACTTTTTAATCAAGAGGGGTGTTTTTGCTGAAAACCAGACTTTCAGGAGGGCTGGAGCTAATTGAGAATTCAGGTCAAATGCAGCAAAGAGTCTTGGTGGAGACAAAAGGAGAGTGTTTTGAGACAGAATGTCAAAACACTCTCTCTCTTCCCCTCGCACCACGCCCCTCCATCCCCCCAATACAAAGTCCTTTTTTTTTTCTTCAAAAATTGCCCTAATTTTCTGGAGACACTAAAACACAACACAGACAAAGAAACCCATCTGCACAAGATAGACTGGAGATGGGACTGACTGGAACTCACATTTTCCTATCTTTGCTTTCACACGGGGAGCACAGAGGGCTCAGGGAGAAAGGGCTGCTCTCATAAGAAAGAAAAATAACCACTTTTCATCTCACCCAAATCATTCTCTGCAGCCAGACAGTGACCTTCCCACTCTGTTAGTGAGACAGCTCCTCCCTGGGACAATGTCCTATCAACTACCCCTGTAGCAAAGCCTCCGGGGTGTCCACACAAGCTGGGTTTGGAGACTACAGATTACCTTTTTTTCCAGGAAAAGAGAAGGAATTGTCATGTTGATTGCTGGGTTGGCAGTGTCCTACTCCCTGCCCTCCTCCCTTAGCCAGCTGGCTGAGGAGTGATACCTCTGCTGTCCCCAGCCCCACTGCATGGCAAAGGAGAGCCTTTCACTCCTCCCATGCTGCCACCCTGGCACCATCTACCCCTGCCAGAGACCTGGAAATTAAAATAATAAACAAAGCAAGCACCACTGCGTGTGGAGGCTAATGTACCATAATGCTCTGAAACACAGGCAGCTGCTGCCTCACGCTGAGCACAGAGGATGTGTTTGAAAAATGTATCTTCCTCCGACAGCAGTTATTTCAACATTATCTGTCTCTTTTTTACTTCAAATAAGGCATTTACTTTCCCCCAGCTCGTAATCTCCATACAGAGGAGGGCAGAGGGCAGTGGGGAAAGGCAGAAAAATTATACTTTTTAACTGAGCCAAGGTTGGTGGGATTTAAATCATGGGTAAACAAATGGAATTTAACTGCCTGGCTGAAGTCACATTCATGTTGTGGGTATTTATGGCAATCATCACTAACAACAGGAAGAGATTAGATGTTGTTGAGAGCCTGAGTGCCGGCTGGGGAGCAGGGACTGACTCTGCCTGTCAATGTGTGTGCTCTTTAAAGGATGGGATGTGTGCACACACACACACATCCCTGCAGGTGCCCAGGTGTGTGTGGGATTGTGCTTGGTCTGTGTATTTGGTGGCCATTCCAGAAAGACCTCTGCTGGGCAACCTCAATTTCACCCCTTAATCGCAACTTCCACCTGAGATTTGGTGAAGAAAGTGGTGCTCATTTTACTGGAACTGACAGAGAGTGACTACAAGATTAACTTCAAATGTAAATGTGGGTGTACCTTGAACGTCTCCACCAGGAGAGACATGTACTCATTTTCCAGCTAAGAGTGAGTCTAAGTAGGAGCTGTAATTTATATGGGCAATCTTCTGGGATAGGAAAAGCAGATTATCTCAGACCTCAGAGCAAGCTCTTTGTCTAGTTGACACATGCAAACACTGCTCAGGGTGTGCAATGTGTTGTACAGTCAGAGAACCTCACCTCTAGCAACTACCCCATGAGCCAGGTGAGCACTTGGCATCCCTTGCCATGTCCCTGTTCCCATGTTGGAATGGATCAAGACCCAGATTACCTTTTCCCTGCAATGTATATTTGACCAGGGATGCAGCAGCACCTAAATACTGACTGATGGTATTTTACTAACCTGAGCATCTCCCCTGAGCCAGTTGAGCAGAACCCTAATGGGTCAATTCCCCAGCAAAACCATCTCATCCCCACTCCAGGAAAAAAAACCACAAGCAGCCAGAACCACTGAATTGTTTGAAAAGATAAAATTCACTTAGAAATCCCCCTTTTCCAATTCCCAAGCAAACATGTCCATGTTAATAAAGCAAAGTGCTCTCACCCAGAACAGCTCTGGCAGGGAAAAGGGTTTTAATGGACTGACCTGGAGGGAAAATTGATGTGTAAGAAGAAGAGTTCTGGCTGGGTCCCCTGAGCCTGGGCAGGGGCACGGTTTAGAGACCTGTTTTAATCAAATTGCTTTTAGAAAGCAGAAAGGGAAAACCTCTCTGACAAATTTGACCTTTGGGCACCTCAAAGATGAGGGAACAAACTGTATGATACACTGGCTCGGAGGAAAGAAAAGAGGGTGGGAACAGACTGAGTCTCATCTTGGGAGTGGAAAGTAAAGGAGGGAAGAGGACAGACAGAACATCTGCTGGCTGGTGGTGTTGGATTCAAACACATCTCAAGGCATGGTAGCTCCAAATAGGACCCATAAGTCTTCCCCGGTGGGAGCAGCATCAGCCAGATCCCTGCTACGATCTTATTCCGTGTTGGGTTTATCTGTGTTGGAGGCTCTGCAAGGAAAGACAACCATGAGAACTCACTGCACCTGCAGGAACCAAACAAAATAATTAGCAACAATAACAATGAAAATAAATTAGACATGCACCAAAGGAATGGGAAATCTCCATTCCCCACCTCTGCCCCCAGAACAGCACTTCACAATGGAAAGGCTGGAGACAGTGCCTGATGTAAAACTATCTGTTGCAATGTGGATATTGAAATCCCAGAGACACTAAGCACATCTGCACAGATGGGAAAATCATAAGTTATAGTACTTGGGTGGTATGAGAAGTAATTTTTTTGCACCCCAAAAAACAACTCAATTGTGGGAGGAATGTGTCAGTTGCAATTTTGCGACTTAATGAAATAAATCAACCAGATGGAAAGATGAGATTAAGATGAGCCCACACAGTCTCATGGGAACAAAAAGGCCACTTGAAGCCAGCTGCTGGGAAACCAAGAGCTTGTCTGGAACACTTGGGAGCCCCCTTTGTGGTGATGACAATGAATTTCCCAAGTGAGGAAGCCTCTTTGAACTTTCTCCAGCCACTGGGGCTGAGGTTTCAGGAACACATGGTCACTGAGCCACAAAAGGGCAAATTCTTGCTCAGCTGAGCAGCAGTCTCGGGGACTGTAGATAGAGTTCTGCTCCTCCTGACCTGCTGGGATGTCTCCTAAGGGGAGCAAAACCTGAAAACCTAGGAGGTTGGTATCTGTAGGATGAGTAGGGAGCAGCAGCAGGAAGAGCCAGAGCCATGCAGATAGGCTGGGAGGAAGGGCATGGCTTAACCCTGCAAAGATGAGCAGACACTGCTGGCACTCTCCTAAGTCCAAGTCAACCGAGTAAACCCAGAGCAGAACAGTCAGAGCAACACTTGGCAAACCTTTGTCACGTAAAGGAGGCAGAAAATGTATGGCAGGTAAACAAGTAATATCTTTTCACAGCAGAAGCCCAAGACAGAACATCCTTTGGCCAAGGATACAGAATGCAGCCATCCTAAAATAAACTCCAAAGGCCCACAGGACCCAGCACTCCAGAAAGGAGACCTTACAGCAGCAAATTGATTTCCAGAGCCTCCCTCATTAATTTTCATGGCACCCAGACTGTGGTTTTAGAACAAGCAGAATTATTAATGTTCAAAGTTACCCAAGCAGTGTCGGGAGCACAAGGCCCTCGGAGAGTAAAAGCAGGGCTGACAAACTGAGGAAGAGAAAGCAAGAAATGAGCAAGTGCATCCTTCAGGGTTCAGCTGGGCTCATCCTTTGAGGCAGGCAGAGGGAGAAAAGCAGGAACTTTGGTGAAAAGGTCCCGTGCCCCCTCAATGGTTCTGCTGTTTGAAAGGAATAAAATAGTACAGACACTTAGCTTTTAAAAGGAGAGAAAATTGTCTAATTGCACTAAATCAGGGCTGCCCTGCTTCTGAGCCACCTTGGGCTTCCAGGGAGTGGGACAGCAGGCAATTAGGAAGGGCAAAATATTCACAAGGGGTAGAGCTCACTGCTGGCTGGCAATGCTGTTCTTGCCCTTGAAATCACATCTGAGCTTTGGTGACATCTCAGCTAATTAATGAGACAGCCAGCCCAAGTCTCCACGATTGAAGTATTGCTTCTGGACAGACATAAGCTGGTATCCCAAAACTGTCCTGAAATATCTCCTGGCTAACACAGGAGGGAGGATGGGAGCCCAATAGCTGCAAAGCTATCTTTGTCTAGCTTTCCTCTTTCTGTCTTTGCACACAGAGCCTCATTCCCAAGCATCCCAGTGCTTTTGGACTGCCCCATGCAGCTCCTCCTGCCTGCCCCCAGCTATCCCTAATCTCAGCCACTTCTTTGCATCTCCAAACACAAGACCCCGCCATGGCAAGCTGAAGGATTTTGCTGTGCCAGGGGACACTCTTTGGCTGGCACCACATCGCCTCTGATCTCGCCCGGTTGGAGCAAGAGAAAATAAGTACCATTTGTTAACATGCCAATCGTTCTTTACACTGGCTGATTAAAAAATAATTACCCACAGCCATTATTGAGCACTCTTGCAAATGAGCTGTGGGAAGCTGTGACCGTGTGCTTAGCACACAGTGTGTCTTGCTTGTTTCAATATTATTTTAATTAAGTATCTGGGTAAAAGGCCTTTCTAATGTAACTTTCTTTTCACAAGCAGAGAGCAGGGCTCAGGCTTGGCTGAGCGGTGACGGACTGCTATAGCCCAGCGTCGCTCCAGGCTGCTCCCACACACTGCTTATTGGAATTCCAGGGGACTAATCTTGGGCAGACCCATTGTGGGAAGAGAGCTCTTCTGCACCCAAGGGCCACGGCCACAGCAGACGGCTGAGACAGCTCAGGCAGCCCATCACCCTGGGACCAAGCAGCTGGGACCACCCGGTGTGGTCTGGGATGTGGGCAGGATGGAGGTGGACATCCTGTGTGGATGGGGGACTTTGGGCCACCTCTCCTGCTGCCACAGGGGACCAGCACTGCTGGGTGAGAGGAGAGGATCTCAGTCAGAAGAGCTCTGGGAGAGCTTCATTCCGTGACAGGACCACAGACCCCCAGCATAGTTTCATTCGCCAGAGACTTTTATTTGTTCTTTCTACAAAAGATTTTGCAAAGAGAAAAACAGAAGAGGTGGAGGAAAACCCACGTGTTCTGGTTCCCCATCCACCTCCAGTAGCTGCCTTTGTGCATGACTCAAAGCAGTCACATCAGACAATTCCACCTCTTTCTTATTTACATGTTTTCCACTTTCTGCACCCCAGCTGTATTTAGCAGAGCACATGGCCACCATCCTTTATTTTGGGGGTGTTTGCTCTTTCACATGAGCTTATGTTCTCTCACATAGCATTTAAGCTGCAGCACTGGTGTCAATTATCTGTTGTTTGCAAGCAGATTAACCCAGCAAACAGATTTCAGATCCTCAGCTGATGTAGAATGAACACAGCACTGGAGAAATCAAATCATTGCACAGGTTCAAGCAGCACAAAACAGCCCCAGAGCTTCCCCTTGATCTTTTTCTTATCAGTTGAAATTCCCTCTCCAGTTATGCCCAGCAGCATATAAAGAAGGCCCTGAGCAGGTGCACCCTGAAGTCCCTCTCAGACCTGGCAACAGGGAAGTGAAATTGGTGCTGAGTCCTGGGCTGGGTCCCAGTCACAGGTTCTGTTTTGGGGGATGCAAAATCTGGGCAGAAATAAGATTATTGGACACAAAAGGAAAACTTTTCACAATCAGAACAACTAGCCACTGGAATAATCTCCCCAGGGAAGAGGCAGATTCCCCATCATCTGGCACTTTTAAGATTCAGCTGGAGATGGTGCCAGGCCATCTAGTCCAGACCATGCTTTTGTTAACAAGGTTGGACCAGATAATCCCTGAGGTCCCTTCCAGCCTGGTATTCTCTGATTCTATGAACTTGTGGAGCGAGGTGCAGCCATAACAGACTATCATCACCTGGTGAGCTTGCAGCAGGATGGATGACTGATCTTTGACTTTCTTTGGCAGAGTCAGACTGGTCGTGTTCTACTCCTGGAGCAACACAGCAATAACATGGCTTTTTGATCAAATGGACACTTAACGTTTCCCCAGACAATTCCTCTCTGTGAGTTGAGAAGTGCAGTAATTCCAATAGACACTCCAGAAACCTGAAACCCTCAGCTTCAGACTTTGAACAGACTAAATAAAAATCAGTGGGCTTTTCTCTTGCTTCAGCAAAAACATATGTTCTCACCAGACGTTTTTGATGGGAAAAAAATAACACATTTCCCAAACAGCCCCAGTTACTGCAGACAACTTCATTTCCCATCTCAGACACTGCTGTGGCAGGAACGTAAAAAGCAGAATTGATTAGACCAGATTGGGTTAGATAGGGAGCCTGGTGATGAAAAGCTGCTGCTCTCTCTGCGCCCATTCAGGGCCATTAGCAGCCTCCATCCCTCTCACCCAGGGATGCTGCCCCGCTGCTGAATTCTGCTCTAAGTAGCTATTCCATGTCTCTCAATTTCTCCCTGCAGTCTCTGTTTTCAAGTACATTTTGCCCCTACGTGTGCTTCCCCCACCGGAGGTGGAGCTCCAGAAGAACAACAAGGAATTCCTGTATACATATTTTGGCAACACACTTTGGGATCCCTTGGGATAAAGCTTGCTGGATCAGTGCACTTTACTATTACAAGGATGATGATGACTACCCTATTCTCCCCTGAAAGCCCCTTTTATTTTCTTTCTCTCTCTCTCTCTCTCTCTTTTTTTTTTCTAATGCAATGACACTTCCTTGTAGCTTCCCCCAAGAAACTGCCCTTTCCAGTGTAGCTTCACACTAGGTCACCCAAATATCCTGTAAAGAGCTATTTTACCAGTCCCTCCTGTCTTCAGCATAAAAGTACTGTATCTTATTTGCCAATGCATTAAGCTGGCTGAGAGTGGAGCAGGGCTGTGGATGCAGTGCAGCTTGCTCTAACACTCTCCTTTTTTTCCTTTCCTTGGATAATTTCATGGTCCATTAGTTTCCTGTAGCTTCTTCCTGCAAACACACACACATCGCCATGGTGTATGAGCTTTCCTCTTGCTACCACAGGCACCAGGCAGAATACACATGTAGCTGTCCACACTTGCTCCAGGGGCACAGGAAAAGCAGCTCAGCCATGTCCAGGGCACGGCAGAGCAGGATCCGCAGGGATGCTGATGTCCAGAACAGTCAGCACACGCTACATGCAGGTGCAAGTGCTGAGCTGAACCAGTGAGTGAGGACTCCTCCAGGTTGCCACTGTCCCAGCACAGTGTGGTTTACAGGACACTCATCTGGCACCCACTGCATAGAAAATAAGCAGGGAGAAAGATTAGAGGGTTTTTTCCCACCATCCAGCCCCTCAGCCACAGCAGGAGATGGAGCATCCCATCACACTCCCCAGCCAGAGCAACCTCTGGGCTGCCCCAGCTCACAGCAGCTCACCCTGAGAAGGCAACGGGTCCCACAGCACCCTGCCCTAAAAGAGAGCAGCTGGAGCCTCATGAAGTCCCCTGCACTGGAATAGGAAATTTCGTGTTTCTTAAATCAACTGGAGAAAAGAAAAAAATAAATCTGTGCCTGAGGATTTTGCAGCTGCATTTCACTGCTCAGTTCTGAAACTTGCAGATTTGGGGAACTGCTTGCTGATAGTGAAGTCTGTACCCAAAAGATGTGAGTTTGAATTTTCAGGGAGAGACTTCCCTGTTCCTCATGGAGAGGTAGCCCCTCTGGACAGGCATGGAGGGCACTGATGAGACTGATGTCTGTCCAAAATAACAGCTTTTACTTGGAGTTCACTTTGTCCCTCTGACAACAGAACTTTGCAGGGGAAAAA